>PVHP010000385.1:0-157690 GCA_004024765.1 Zapus hudsonius | reverse complement strand
AATATTTTTCCTGGGCTTATGGTAAAGGGGAAGTAGAGAAACAAAGTACTGACCTTCTCAGTTTCTTTATCAACATTCTTCTTTCAGTCCTGGAATAATCACTTGTTTACACCAACTAATATTGCTATTTAACTGAAATACATGTATTTACACCCACATATAAATATTTATCATAAGATTTTTATACCAACCTGCTAATAATATCTTTCTTTCAGAGTAGGATTCAGTGAGGTTCTCCCCTTTGAAAATCATGAGAAGTCAGTGAATCTGTGAAGGATGTTGAAGCATCAACTTCAAATTTGAGGCTTTAATTGAAGATTTTTCTTATTACTTTTATGGACTTGAAATGTTTATGTTCTCCCTCTTTATCCAAAAAGATCTTATATGCTAACAGTCTTTATTGCACTGGATTCTTAGCTTCTCTTGTAGAAAAATAAAAGAATCTATAACTATCTACCCTCAATTTCCTTGTCAAGGCCAGGTCATTCCATTTAAACATTTCTGGATTTGAAAATCTGTCTTGGGGCTGGGGAGATTGCTTAGTGGTTAAAGGCGCTTGCTCAAATCTGTAGTCATTTGGTGACAAAAGGCCAGGGCTGTATAAGATTAAACAGACACAGCTTTGGCAGCAAGAGGAACCTGTAAACTCAGCATTATCCCCCAGAAAACCTTCCTTTGAAAATGATGTGCATCTCATCTGTTTGGGGTGCACTTAATCGCTGATCCATGGAGAAATTCAACTCCAATCTTCTGTTGACACAGAAAATAGCACAACTGGTCCTCCTGTCATTGCTGCAAATAGTTTTATAGCCATAGACACTTCTGAAAACTAGATACTCTAACATGAGCCTTTAATATTCAAACCTCCGAATAGTGGGAAAGGTTTAGGTTAAAAAGTGAAAATTAAAATGTTCACCCTGATGTCCATTGATTTTTAATTTTTCTTCTTGTGAGTTAGTATTGACCCAAATGGCATTCTACACATGCTGACTTAAATTAGGGTAAGTGAGGTGAAAATTACATTTGATGACCTGAATAATTCATTAAAAGGGATATGCATAAGAGCTTGCCTTAATAGCACAAATGCTTTTTTTTTTCCAATAATGTAAGACATTGAAGCTGGCCATACACATTGTCCAGGGTGGACACTTTCAAGTTGGAATGAGTAACTTTTGTGCTGCTAAATTATATACAACACATATCTAACTGATGAACCAAAAGAGAGTAATTTGGCTAAGGAAAAATTATTGCAGGCACTAAGAGGCAATTTAACATGCATTTATACTCAGGAAAGCTTAGAAAATGAATAGTAATTACAGAGGTCAAACTTGTAAGCTGGCCACGCTTGTTTCATTTCAAAACTCAACTGCAAAGCAATTTAAACCTCAAATCTTGGACTATTTGAGACTATCACTGAATGAAATAGCATATCAACTGTGAAAATTAGAAATAATTATATCGGTTTATGTCCAAATTATACAAGATATCTATAATTCCATATTCTGTACGAGACCATGATTTGTTATAAATGAATAAACCAACATATTGCATGTTTTATATGTTTGTTTATCTTTTCATTTATCTTGTAGAGGAATATCTCCTGTTGCTTTATCATTGTAGTTTAACATACGGTATGATTCCACTTTGCCAAATTGAAAACTATTGTGACAGAAAAAAATGCAAACATGTGTTTTACCAAAACCAAAATGTACAAAATCTACAATTCTTTGTTTATTCATTTATAAGTAATATATTTAATATTCACATGGAATAATTTTCATTTAGATTTGAAAATTTTTATACTTTTATTATTTAATAACAGCTTGATTTTTATTATGTTAAAACAGGCAAAATATGTTTATTAGATATGCATTTTCAGTTAAATTTTATTTTACTAGTCTGCTAACAGTATAATTTAAAATGCTTCAAAAACTGAAATTTAAAGGAAATAAAGACCAGAAAGACTGTTGGAATAAAGACATTATTACCATCTTGAATGTAGATTTCAGGTTGAAATGGAAGCTGCTAACATTGGTGAAATAAAGGGAACTATACCTCTCAGTGAAAACCACTTTAAATGTCCTGAGACAACCCTGTTTTCTGAGAAGATATTGTTCTCTCTGCCAGGGAGAGGGGCAACATGGTATTCTGTGAGTCAGATATTCAGGAAGAGAAAAGCCAGAATCTCCAACTCTTAAACTGTATCTTCACATGCTGAGCATTTTTAAAAATGCTGCATTCTAATTTTCCTTTCTTGATTTCAGATAATTGATGACTAGATAATAAAAAAAGCAATAGGATGGTAAGCTACCTGAGCAGCTCTGAGGCATGAAGATTTTTTTATTATTTTTAATTTATTTATTTTGTAATTGTCCATAATGAGTTACATTACTTAATGGGCAGACAATAAGTTGTTATCCCCAGTTCCCCAACACCCCTCTTCCCCATCCCCTATCAACTGGATATCATCCTCCTTGGGTAGTCTGGATCAGTCCTTGGGGCAGGGGATCATGGATAGCTTAGGAGTCAGCCCGGTTCTTCTGGCCCTAGTATGTTGCTACTCAGGGGTGCCATGCCTCTGGATATTCTCCCCCACCACGGCTCTCACAATCTTTCCGCCCCCTCTTCCGCTCAGTTCCCTGAGTCGTGGTGGGTGAGTATTAAGGCTATTTTATTGTTGAGATCTTAGGGGTCTCTGTATTTCTAGATTAGGTTTTGTCAAAAATCATAGGTGTCTGTCTCCTTGGTTTATCCTTTGTTGGCTGATTGACTGTAGCCCTGAGTCACTTGTTCATTTCATCATTCTCTGTGGGGTTCCATAAGGATCCTCCACAGTATGTCAGGGGTGAGTCATTTCTAGTCAGGATGTCAGCTATCGGCCTGCAGTTCATTGGTAGGGTAGGATGAGCCACATCTCTCTTGCTGCATTCTGAAGACTTTTCAGTTTGGTTTATAACTGCTTACCAGAAATTATCTGGCAAACTTCCTCTTAGTGCAAAAACTGGAAATTTACCCTGAAACACACCTCACAATTCAACTTTTCAACTTTAAAAACTACCAACTTGGGTCTGGAGAGTTGGCTCAGTGATTAAGGCATTTGCTTGAGGAGCCTAACGATCTGGGTTTGATTCCCCAGTACCCTCATAAACTAGATGATCAGAGTGGTGTATGTATCTGGAGTTCATTTGTAGTGGCTTGAGACCCTGGATATCTCTCTCTCTCTCTCTCTCTCTCTCTCTCTCTCTCTCTCTCTGCTTTTTCTCACTGTCACTCTATGTGTACAAATAAATAAAATATTTTTTTTAAACTACTAACTATTCATCATTATATGTTTTATTTTTGTTCTCCAATTTAGTCTCTTTCATGCTGATTAAAGGTGGAATTTTATCAGTAAATGATCTCACAGTATAACTTTTACCTACAATAAGAGTTGTATTAGGTAAGACTTTTTTGTGATATTCCTAAAATTATGGGAAACTACTGAATAAATGGTTCCCTTATTCATAGCATCAACTATAAGAACATTAAATAAAAACAGATAAATGATAAGCAATTAGACATTCTCAAGCTTTTTATCTTGCATGTAAAATATAAGCTCATTGGATAAAAGTGAGGCTAAGGAATTCCAGATAGTCCGAGGCTCAAGGTGTTAAGTAGTGAGAGGATTCCAGAACGGATGGAACCGAGGTTCCCAATGAGACCAGAAAAATTGTCAGAAACAGGTTTCTGAGATAGTCAAAAGAAATGTTTGTACTGTGTAAAATAAAGATATTGTGTCAGGCATGGTGGTGCAGCCTTTAATTTCAGCATTCAGGTGGCTGAGGTAGGAGAATCACTATGAGTTCAAGGCCAGTCTGCCACTACAAGATAAGTTTTATAAGTTCTAGGTGAGCCTGGGCTACAGTGAGACACTAAACCCCCCAAAAAAGTTCAATGGTATCTTAAAGATATATTGAGGTAGGCTAGCTAAAGTGGTGCTGGGCTCACGTCAGCTATCACCACACAGAAATGAGTGAGGAATAAAGGAGAGAATAAAGGAGATGATGAATTAGAGTAAGAAAAATACATGACAGTATGATCCTAGGTGGCTATCAGTCAATTTATTAATATACATGTGTAACAATGGTTTCATATTTTATGTGATGCTTTTAAAATTAATTTAAATAAAAGCAATACTACATCCTGTACAAACTTATTAAAGCTATTCTTCTGTGGCATTACTATGTGTATTCAATTCATTATGTGTGTGTGAATGTTTGTGTGTAAGTTTATTATATATATATAGATAGATAGGTAGATATAGTGTATTTATAGTGTTTATATATGTGTACATACACATGTATGTATATTCTGTCAAATTACCTGTTATTATGCCTAAAAATTGTAAAAAGTAAAAAGCCTGGTCATGCAATCTTTATGCATTTCTGTGTTTTGCTGAATTTCTAGATATGAGCCTGACAAGGTAAGGGATATTTATGCTTCATGGACTTGAAAGAGACTTATTTCACTGAAGAACTGTTCCAATCTTCATATTTCTACATTATAATCATAAACATATATAAAATTAACTAGAATTTTAAAATACTCATTTAAAAGAAAAACAACATAAAATTCAGATTTTAGTTACTGTGTTTCATTACTTAGTAGACAAACATCTTAGAGAGCTTGGATAGGAAACATAACAACTCTTTACTCAAAACAATGTCTAAACGGGGCTTGGTGGTGCATGTCTTTAATCCCAGCACTCTGGAGGGAGGCAGAGGTAGGAGGATCACCATGAGTTCAAGGCCACCTTGAGACTACATAGTGAATTCCAGGTCAGCCTGGGCTACAGTGAGACCCTACCTCAAATACACATAAACACAGACCCACAAAAATGTCTAAAACATTTGAACAAAATTTTTGGAAATAACACAAATATTTACATATTGAGAACATAGACAAAGATCAGACAAAACGTTAGCTGGACCACTGAAATTTCTGGTATTTGCATTAATCATTGACATAAAATGAGACCATATAATGGAGCATATTAATCACTTTTTCATTGCTGTGAAAAACACTTGAGAAACAATTTAAAAGGAAGAAAGATTTGGGCTGACAGAACCAGAGGATTCAGTCCAAGGTCTCTTGTAGCCATTGCTTTGGCCTGAGGCAAAGGTGAAAACCATGAGAGGAGGAACATGGCAGGAGCTGTTCACCTCACCTTGACCAGGAAGCAGAAAAAGGAAGGATTCAGGGACAAGAAAATCGTCAGCGACATACTCTAGTGACTTGTCATCACCTCCCAATAATGCGTTGTAGCATGACTTCATTGATTTGCTCAGCACAGTCATGAACCTGTCCCCTCTCAGAGATTAGATCCACCAGCTAGGGACCATGCCTTCAATACATGAGTCTGGGGAAAAATTCATATCCAAACCATAACTTGCAGTGAAGATATTCGATTAATCCAAAATTACAACACCTGAACTTTTATATACCTAGTTCCAAAAAAGAGCTTTCTAGCTCGGGACACTAGCAGTGCCAAGGGAGCAAGATGCACCCACCAGGTCAGTAGAAAGAAGAGAAAACAGGAGGGGAAAAAAAAGATGATCAAGGTTTCTCTAAAGAAGCTCATCTGCTTACTCAAGCTTTAGATTTTACTTAACCAATAAAGAAAAAAACTATTAACATCAAATAACTCAAGTAATTGCTTTCAGAGCAACTAAATTTTTCTGAAGCTGAGACCTCTAGAAGCATAAGAAAAGACTATCCGATAGTTATCTTTTTCTCCATGTATCCAAGATTTTCTTATTATCAATCTTTCTAAATATTTTATCCCATCAAACAATAAGAACATTTTTATCATGGGAAAATTATACAAGAAAGGTAAGATAAAGTTGTTCAAGGTTGAGCAAGAACCTCTGTGACTACAATTAAATTAGAAAAAAATTCCTAGATGATGTGTTCACTGCCTAGAAGGTCTGTTTTATGAATAGTACCTTGAATAATCAAACATTTTGAGTTTTTATCATGTCTTGTTATGTGCATGAAATGTCTGTGGAAATTAGCAGAAGTAGAAAATTCCTATTTGTTTTTAGTAAGCTTATGCAAAGGACCAGCAGGCATGATTGTATCTGGAAATGTAGAAAGATAAAGTACTTTTTCGTTTTGTTTGCTTGTGTGATTTGTATTCTGAAAGTTTATTGATTGAATTACTATGTTTAAGGCTACTTGGAAATATTTAAAATTTAATTTTAAAAAGAAATATTATAACTATTTATAATTCCAATATATGGAGCTTAGAATCTTGTGATATTAATTAAAAGTTTATGTCACCATTGCCATTAGAAAAACCAAGCCAGGGAAATTGGCTCATGTCTATAATACCAGCACATAGGAAGTGGAGGAAGAAGGATTAGGTATTCAAAGCTATCCTTGATTAAATAGAAATTTGAAGGCCAGCCTGGGCTATGTGAGACTCTGCATCAATAAAATAAAGTAAAATAAAATAAAATAATAAAATTGAAAAATTGAATGCATCCTATTCCTAAAACATGAAGCCAAGATGTAAAAAAATCCCAGCTCACCTCCAGGAACAATCTTGAGAAAAGAACTAGGCTATCTTTATTCCTATTTGCTCTTTGCAGATTTTCTCATTGCAATACCACCTTTTGTCTGTACATGTCATGTCTCCCCAAGTCATCAATTAATTGTATTATATCTTAAATTCATAACTTCCTAGTTGATTCTAATAATCATATTCTTTTTTTAACCTAAGTGTTTTGGTTGTTCTAGGGTTTTGTTTTTTTTTTTTTTTTGCTTTTTTGTTGTTCTTTTATGGTTTGTTTTTATTTGTGTTTTTATTTTACATGACACATTTTGATATTTAATGTCTGAGCCCATGAAATAAAATAAGTCTTCTTTTTAAATTGATCTGACATATTTATCACATTGTTGAAAAGTCACATAAAGCCAACACCACAAAAGATTTACCAAAATCCTAATCCACTAAACATTTTAAATGTGCATTTGTTCAAAATCAAAATCAAAATTAATAGTATAAACTAAATTCCTTAATTAATTTTTGTAGCAAAGTGAGTATATTGTTGTAGAAATTGTAGGAATAGTCTTTATGTTGCTTAGGAAATTCTCCAATTAATAAGTCATAAACCTTTTTTTAGTTGGTTAAGCACTAATGAGCTACTAAACTCAGTGTTTGGTAGGTATAATTTAGATTATGTCAAATGATGTTGAGTAAGTTTATGAAGAATATATTTTTATGTAATGAGGCTTAATACATTATATTATTGTCTAGAATATGTATTTTTTCTTCTCCTGTAGTGTTCACCGTATCTCTGCCTCGCCTCCTCCTCAAGCCTTTTGTATAGGAGAAAATGCTGTAGAAACTTTTCATAAACAAACTAGTTTAGTAGAGGCATAGAAATTGATTGGAAGGAGTCTAAAGAACCGGAGGTAGGGTGCACTCAGTGGGGTGACTCATGCAGGCTTTTTAAACCCAATTTAATTTCATGATCACCATATTAGTAGTTCCTATTTCAAAGGTATGTAGAAAACTTGGCTTGGGTGAGTATAGACTATGTGTGATTTGGTATGACATGACATATGTGTGGCATGTTCATGTATATGTGTCCTATCCAAATCGGGATAGAGAAAGGAAGAACATTAAGGATATATTGAGTAACATCTGAGAAGGTTTCTAGATTGGCTCTATGTAAAAGCAAAATGCAACAAGATCCTTACACTAGCTGCTTTTGTCACTGTGACACTCCACTTACAGGACGAAAGGTTCATTTTGGCTCACAGATTCGGAGAGCTTCCACCTATGATAGTGTAGAAGGCATGAACAGTGCTGTGAAGCTCCCCATATGGTGGAGAATCAGGAAGCACAGGACTATAACCGTTCTAATGCCTTCCTTCTGACAGCCACACCTCAACTCTTACACATCTGATAACTCCAAACAGTACCATCAGCTGGGGACCAAGTATTCAAACATATGATCCTGCAAGGGGCATTTTAAATTCAAACCACAACAACCTTGAAAGCAGGCCAAGGTCTGTGAATAAAGGGGTTTGGGAGACAGAACAATTTTAAAATAGGGGTCATGGATATCAATGGATATCTATCTAGTGGTCAGTCATAGGCACTTGATGTCTGGTAGTAGCTCTCTTCCTCATTTTTGGCATGTCATTGCTGCCCTCCTTGGCATCTTTTGGCCAGTTCGACCTGCACCAGTTGTGGTCTGGACTCTGCTGGCTGACATTTAAGAGGATATAGATGATGTCATTTTTACCAGCAAGTAGGGTAGATGTCAATGAGGGAATCAATATCTCTGTTTTGATTTTGAAGAGAAAGGATGGTGTGATGGTTGGATTCTGGTGTCCCCAATAAACTTATGTGATCTGAATGCTAGGTCCCTAGCTGGTGGCATTTTGCAATTGGAGCTTCCTGGAGGCAGTGTATTGTTGGGGATGGGCTTATGAGTCTTAGAGCCAACTTCCCCTTGTCAGTGTTTGCCACACTCTCCTGCTTCTGTAGACTACCTGGTGTTGCCCAGGAGGTAATGTCCAGCATCTGCTCATGCCATCATTTTCCCTGCTACCACGGAGCTTCCCAGAAAGTCTGTAAGCCAAAATGAACCCTTTCCTCTCATAAACCCTTTTTGGTTGGTTGCATTTTGCCAGCAATATGAAGTTCACTATAACAGATGGAGTCTCTGTTTGTAGATATAGGCAAAGGGCTGCCACAGGGCTGAAGTCACCACTGAGAGTGCTCACCAAGGCCATGTTTAACTAAGTCATAAATTAAGGCCACATTGGGACCTCAGAGTAATAGTACTAGAAACAGCCCAAATTATCAGCAGGTTTCTGGCCAGAAGCTTTAAGAGCTCTAACATGAGCAGCATCTCATAAGACTATGAGAGGAGGGCTGTGTGGAGCCTGGAATCTAATCCCTAGTTCAAGTATTTGGAAGGCTGGATATTGACCAAAGGTGGCTGTTTTCAACTGTTATAATTTAGTATTTCCTGTCTTTCTGAATTTCAGACTTATGAACTCTTTCTTTATTCTTTTTCTTTATTTTATTAAGTAGAAACTTTGTATGAACAAATCATATGTTGATACGACCATTTCCCTCCTCCCTGCTCTCAACCCCATTAGACTGAAGGCCCTCAGGAGGTTTGCTGGTATGCACCATGGCATTGTGGGTTATGAGTTGTGAGAGCAGCATTCAGTCATTGGGGGGGAGGTGGATGAGAGAATGCCTCTGGGTATGCTTTTTTTAAAAATAATTTTTATTGTCCATAATGAGTTACATTATTTAATGGGCAAACAATGAGTTGTTATCCCCAGTTCCCCAATGCCCCTCTTCCCCATCCCCAATCAGCTGGACATCCTCCTCCATGGGCTGTCTGGATCAGTCCTTAGGGGCATGGATAGCCTAGGAGTCAGCCCTATTCCACTGGCCCACTCTTCTGCAAAATTCCCTGAGCCATGGTGGCTGAGTTTAAGTCTACTGTAATGTTGAGCTCTTAGCAGTTCTGGAATTCTGCTTGAGTGCATTTTGAGTATCCTCAGTGTCTGTCTGCATCTTCCTGGCACAGGTTGTAGTACTTGCTGTGGAAGCAGCATTCTTGCTCATCTCTCCACTTCCTTTGTGGTTTCACCTGGGTCTAGCTGATGCGCCAAGGGTGGTTAATCTCCTGCCAGGGAGCCAGCCATCCTTTCTTGTCTTGTTGGTAAAATTGGGCTGTCCTTCATGCCTTGCCAAAGGTAGGGTCCCAGCCAACACACACCAGCCTCATAGCCGGGAAGTTAGCTTTTTTAATTTTTCCTTGAATAGATGAACCCTTTGTGGAAACAGCAAACTGTTACCAAGAACTAGAAATCTAAAAAAAAAAATCTCTCCTTATAATACTTCTTAAATAAATATTTACAGACTGCAAAAGATTCTTAGAAAGCTCATTGGTATTTCTTAGTGGCATTATAACACCAAACCTCTGAAATAGAATGTTCCTTCCATGACACTGTCACTAAAATGTAAAAAATATAAATAAATAAATAAATAAATAAATAAATACAGTTAATTTAGGACTGGAGAACTGGAGAGATGGTTCAGTTATTAAGTGTGCTTCCTACACAAGCATGTGAGCCTGAAGGTGCCTGACACTGCCAGAGTTCAAATCTCCAGATCCCTTGTGAAACAGCTGGATATGCACACCTGTAACCCCAGTTCCAAGAGGAGAAAGAGATCTGAAAATATTCGAAGACCTCAAAGCCCCAGAACTCGTATGAAGAGACTCCAGCTCAAAAGGAGATTGGAGAAAGAGGGATGGAGTCCCAACAAGTGACATCCCACCTACCGCCACCACAGGCAAGGGAGCCCTGCCTCAGGCAAGTGTGTGGGGTGCCACAAGATACACCACAGCACACACACACAACCACACACTCCACATTACACTTACACATGCACACAGAGAGAGAGACAGAGAGAGATACAGAGAGAGAGAAAGAGACAGAAGAAAGCTACTTTATAAGCCGCAAAATGATCCTCTAGATTTTCATAGAGGATCCTGTTCAGTTGATGATATATGCATTACTAGAAACATAAGTTTGATTTGTTATAGGTACAGATATGCTAATATCACATACATGGCAATGCGAGGCTATTACCCAGTTATGTTTACTCAGAGGGAAAGTTCTCAAGCTCCCACTTTTCCCCAAATAGCTATATTGGAACTCAAAAAATCATATTCTTAGTAAATTACTTTCAAGTCAAAATGATAGATTTTTTTTCTGTCTTATAGCTTCTTATTCTGCTTATGATAATTTTATCTGTTTGCACCTAACCTAAAATATTAGTCAAGCAGCTGATGACAGAAATCTGCTTATTCTTGTCATCTGAGAGAACAGAGGAAGAGAATGAAGCGGTTAGTAAATCCACTCTTGTGGAAAATTGGTACATGTGCTGGGAGGGAAGAGAGCGACCTGAATTCTCTGATAAGCATCACCCTGTCTAGTCTTGTACCTTGCCTGTGGCCACACAACATATTTTTCCATTTCTCTTTATCTTAGTCTTGGATCAGGAAATCCAGTGCTTCTCTCCTAATCGGGTGGTAAAGCATGGTGGTCGACCATAGGGAGACCTTTCTATTTTCATTATGGATTTTTACCATATAAACTCTTGCTTCCTGATTTTGAGTTGAATTCAACTTTTGTTTGTGTTTCGTTTTATAATTTTGCCCTGTTCCCCTTTTATCATGACCCTCCTTCCTACCTGTTAGTGCCTTCGTTTGACTGGATCACTTGAATGCCACACTCTGACCCAGCTTTCGTTTTTTTTTCTACTGAACTTACTGGAAGAATCTAGAAAACATACCCAAATAGTATCTTACAGAAAGAAAAAAGATCTTTAAATAAGCCTTTTCATGCCATGTGGAATTCCAGTGGAAGTACAAACTTTCATTCATAAACAAATACAGAAAATATGAATTGTGTGCTCACATTTGTATCCTCAATCAGCCATTCTTGTAGAAACCATTACTTACCACATGAGTTATTAAGCATCTTTCAATGGCAGGATGGTATTACTTAGTGATTTTTTCTGACTATATAGAATCCATACAATAAACTATATTTTATCCTGAAGGACTAGCATTCCAAAATCTCATTTCTTTAGACACATTCCACCATATTATTCAAAAGAATATATTGAAAAGAAACCAGAATACAATATATTTTTTCTCTTCTGTTCTTTAGAATGTCCCCTTAAGAGCTCTATAAAACAGGAAATTTTGTAAGAAGAGAAAGTTCAAGATTAAGAAGTTTGATATTGTTTTTGAGAAGCTAGACCCAAGATGTTGAATGACTCCCTACTTCTCTAGTAAATGAGAAGGCTAATACATGCTCAACAAATGAGTTCTAATTTAAAACTAATCTCCAAGAGTAGGTAACAGTTTGTTGAGTTTGAATGCACTTTGGAGCTTTAAAAACTTTTAGACTTACTCCTGGTCCTTCTCTCATTAAAACTGGCTGAATGCATATTGACATTCTCTGACCTTGTAGAACTAATGACACATTTATGCATAAGGCCTAGGTTAGGAAGCAGTCTGAAAAATTCCAAATTAAAAGCTTCACTGTGAGAATCATTTCACTTTGATTTCCATTGACCACCGCTGCTTACTCTATGAACTCTCGTGCCTCTGACCTGGTAGAATGGGTGCTATTTTCCTCCCAACCACTGATTGATTGAATCTCTGATAAATGGGGTTACTAATGGCTCTAGAATTTATATAGTACTTTTATATAGTGGCTTAGGCCCCACTGTAATTATTTTAAAACATTAAAAGCTAATGCATCACCACGGAATGGCAGGTTCTGACTCAACTGCAATCCAGCTTCACACTGTTTGACAAACGACTAGGCAGGCAGCAATATTTCCTCTTTCTGTTCCTTTCCCAGCTTTATTCATTGCTAGGTCTGAGGTGAAGTTAGTAGGTCTCAACAAAAATAGAACGAAAAAAAAAAGAATAAATTTTTGAGACCTGTTGCAAAGTAGCATTTGTATATATTTAAGAAACCATGATATACTTGTTAAAACCATGCCTTTTAGTATTCTGTGTACTTTTTTTCTTTCAGAAAACAAAATATATAAATATATGTTCGTGTATTAAAAATAGAGATGAAAAACATTGTCAAGCAGGTAATTTTAAAATTTTAACAAATTGAAATATAAATAGCATCATGTACAATAGAGTTGTCAGGGAAAAAAAGGTGTTGTATAAGTTGACTTTAAAACTTACAATGTATCTTTGAACCAACCTACCCCAAAATGTATAAATACTGTTGGGACTTCTTTTGAGTATCTTTTTCTCCTTTTCAAAAAGAATTGCTAAAGTTCTAAATTTTTCTAATTTTGTGATATCATATAGGAAAGTTCTGTCCAAAATGCACTTGAATCTTTTTTCCAAAATCTTGAGACTTACAAAGCTAGTCATTTTCTAGCATATCTGAAATCAAACCAGGAAAGAAAAAAATATGGTGTTTTGTTTCTCTTCTTCTTATTGTTATGTAGCCCTCTACAATAGAAACGGAGTAGGTAAGAAAAGAGGGGACCTTTTAAGTATGTGCTTAGAGTTTTGACAATATGCTGACCAATGGAAACCAAGTAAGCAATGAGAAATCTGCAAGTCAATCAAGATTTGGAATATCTCTACCTTCAGGTTTTGAAAGTAAGTTATGTTATCCATTATTCAAAAATATACTCTTGGGGCTAGGAATATGATTCACTGGTTAAAATCACCTGCTTATGAACACTGCTGGCCTGGGTTCAATTCCTAAACTGCCCACATAAGCCAGCACAAAAAGTGGCACAAGTGCCTGCCATTTGTTTGAAGTGGCCAGAGGCCCTGGTGTGCCCATAAACACACACACACACACACACACACACACACACACACACACACACAGAGGCAAATGAATAAGTAAATATATTTTAAAATATACTCGTAATTATAAACCTTTGAGAGAGTAGCTTGGGGTATATATTGGAAAGTGGAATCAACAAAATTAAGTAAATGCATTTTATTGCATATGAAACTATAAGAAATCCACGGAAGACTCATGGCACATTGATTGACAGGTTATGCTTGGTGTTAAAGCTCTTTCATTTTCTCTCAGCACTACATAATGCAAATCCATGGATTAGTGGAAATCTCACTAAAGGCTTATACACAGCCAAGCTTATAAACTACCTTACTCTCCAACCTTAGCATTCAACTTCAGACACTTAGAAGCTCAATTATAAACCTGTCTCTTAAAGACTGGGAACTAGAAATAGATGCAGCATACCTCAAAATAAGAAAGGCTATATACAACAATCCTATAACTAACATTATGCTAATTAGGGAAAAATGCCAAAGCATTTCCTGTAAAATCTAGAAGCATACAGGGTGCCCACTCTCTCTACTATTATTTAATATGATACATGAAGTTTTAGAACAGTGAGACAAGTGAAAAAAAAGGGATAAAAAGTGGGAAGAAACTGAATTATCGCTATTTGCATATAACATAATTTTATATTTCAAGACTCCCCATCAGAAAAAAAAAATCCATCAGTAAAAAATTTGGGCCTGATAAACACACTGAAGTTGCAGAATATAAAACCAATATATAATAATCATAGCTTTTATGTAAACCAATAACAAAAATGGCTGAAAAAGAAATCAGGAAAATAAATATTAATTTATAATAGCTTCAAACACTTAAGAATTCCAGGATGTGGTGTTCCATTCCTTGAATCCAAGCACTTGGGAGGCAGAGGTTAGGAGGATAACTGTAGGTTTGATGCCAGCCTGGAACTACAGAGTGACTTCCAGGTCAGCCTGGTTTAGAGTGAAACCTTGCTTCAACCCCTCTCCCCAAGAAAAGAATTAAGAATAAACTTAACCAATGATGTAAAAATGCTATACATAAAGATTTTTAAGACAGTGAAAAAAAATGAAGACGGTAAGCAATTTTAAGATAGTGAAAAAAATGAAGACAGTAAGCAATGGAAAGAAAAGTCTTCCATGGTCCTGTTATTTGCAGAAATTATGTTATGATGATGGATGTTCTACAAAAACTGGCCTATGGATCCAATGTAATCCTTATCAAAATATCAATAATATTCTTCATAGACCTAGCAAAAAAATTCTAAAATTTGAATCAATACACAAAAGATCACATAATCTGAAGCAATTTTAAACAGAAAAAATATACCTGAAGGTTTCACCTTATCTCAAACTATAAAAAACAAACTATAAGAAGATGGCATTATACAAGCACAAAAGCAGACATGTACACCAACAAAATAAATAAATAAATAAAAGACCCAGAAATTAACCAACATAGCTATGGACATCTAGTTTTTGATAATGATGTCAAAAACATGCATTAGAAAAAAAAAGATAGTCTATTTAACAAAAGTGCTGGCAAAACTGGATATCCACCTGCAGAAGACTGAATTAGATCTGTATCTCTCACCCTGAATAGAAATGAATTCAAATGGGATGAAAGACCTCAATTTAAAACCTGAAATGCTGAAACTACTAAAGGAAAAGAGAGGAGCACTTCAGGGTAAGATTATAGGCAAGGAATTCCTAAATAAAACCCTTGGTAACACAGAACATTACCCTAAGTGTTGGCAAATAGAATTACATAAAATTACAGAGCTTCTGCATGGCAATAGAAGCTATCAACACAGTGACCAGACAACCTACAATCTAGAAAATTTTTGCCAGTGATTCAGACAAGTGGTTTATAACTGGAATGTATAAATATGTAATTATAGTTATAAATTAAATAGCAAAAACAAAACCTGCTAAGCAACATCTAGGACAAGAAGAACTGCAAATGGCCAATGAATATTTTAAATATCTTTAGCATACTTAGCTTCAGGGAAATACAAATAAAAAACTACTTTGAGATTCCATCTCACCCAGTCAGAAAGGCTAATCAGCAACAAAATAGATTATAACAAATGGTGGAGAGATTGTGGTGAAAAAGGGACCTTTATTTACTCTTTATGGTAGTGTAAACCAGTGCAGCCACTATGGAAAACAGTTTGGTGGGGGAGATTATCAGAGGCATGGCACCCCTCAGTAACAACACACTTGGGTCATGAGAACCCAGCTGAAGACTGTGCTATCCATGGTCCCCTACTACAAAGACTGATACAGACGGCCCACGGAGGAGGATATCCAGCTGACTGGGGATGGGGAAGGGGGGCAACGGGGAATTGGGGATAATAACTCATGGTTGGCCCACTAAACAATGTAACTCATTATGGACAATAAAAATAAATAAATAAATAAATAAATAAATAAATAAATAAATAAATAAATAAATAAATAATGCACTGGAGCAATGGCTTAGGAGTTAAAGTATGCTTCCTGTGCTAGTATGAAGGCCCGAGGGAGCCTGAAACGATCAGAGTTTGAATCATCAGAACCCATATACACAGCTGGGTGTGACCATGTGTGCCAGTCCAGCAAAGGGGAGCAGAGACCAGGGTATTGTGTGTTCTCATGAAAAGCAGCAAGCACTGATATCAGCCAGAGACTTCCTCTCAATCCACAATGGGCATAAAAGCATGTAATAACATACCAATGTTCTGTTGCAACAACTGCAAAGAAGTGCATGGTGTGAAGCAAGGGTGCATACACATGCATATACACTACACAAACATACACAGCATATTGCATATACACAAGACAAAAAAAAACCTAAAAATGAAACTACCGTATGACCTAGTTATATCACCCCTATGAGTATTCCAAGTACTCTGTACCCTACAGTAGAGATAATTTCACATCCATGTTTATCACTGCTCAAGTCTCAATAGGTAGGAAATGGAAATGGCCTAGATGTCCATTAATAGAGGAATGGATAATGAAAATGTAGCACATATCCACAAGGAAGTTTTATTCGGACATAAAGAAAAATGAAATGTGGAGGAAAATGGATGAAAAGAGAAAATAAGTGAGATAATTCTGACTCAGAAAGATAACTACCACACATTCTCTATCATTGGAGGAGCCTAGCTGTTGATTATTACATATGTGTACTTAGGAGGCCAGGAAAAAGAAAGAAGCCAAGAGAGAAGAGGGAAAAAAGAGGCTTAAATTGAAGGAAATAGAGAGGGCAATAGAACATAAATCAACAAAAGACTGGGTCTAGTGGACTACACTCGTAATACAGATCTGTAGAAAAAGAGACAGGCAGATCCCTGAGGCTCACTGAGTAGCTAGTCTAGTCAACTTAACAAACCCCAGGCCCATGAGAGTCCCTGACTCAAAGAGAAGGTAGATAGCACCTGAGGAAACATGCACCTACACACACACACAGGCACACACACACATACACACACACACACACACACGCACACACACACACAGGAACATGCACAGATCACAAATACTTTGTTAGTGTTCTGAAAAATTTATTTGTTCCAATAAACGTTGTGTGTAACCCATCACTTTCAACAAACTAAATTAAATGTATTCATGCTATGATCAAGTCGTCTAATAGAACTGAAGAACAACATTTAATGCAGGAGGAGAAAAATTTCATTAAATGAGGCTCAGAGAAGAGTTTCTAAATACTATTAGGTATTGCTATGTGATATGGTAAACTAGCCTGGCTGTGGCAGGGGATCATGGTAAGCTTTGTATATACTGCTCATTCATGTTGCACTTCAAGAGTATGTTTCAATGAATCACTTATTCAGAGATTTTATTTGGAATTGTTTGAAGTGCAAATGTTCAAAACTGTACCTATGCATTAGAGATTTTCACTCTCTAGACAAATAGAAACAGTGAGAATTTTATTGGGCTGGGGTAATGAAAGCATTGAGTGAGAAAAGACTGTGAATTATTAGTTTTTGTTTAATAAAATTCAATTTAGTTTTAAAATAAATTATAGCAACTGGCACCTAAGAGCTATGCTGAAAATTATCATATAAGGTTTCTGTAATATAACCAGCTATTTAACTTGATTGTAGTTAATTGTTAACATTTTCCAAATGTGTTCATCATAGATGAACCCTTTCTAGAGCTTCTGATTTCAGTATCATTAAAGAGCTCAGAAGCTCTTTTCTACCTTTGTTGTTGAATGGTCTAGTATTTTTTTCTATCATTAGAATCATTTTCTATATTAGGAAAGTAAAAGACACTTAGTTCAGTAAAATATTTTGTATTAGATCTGGATTTAGAAGACATATAAAGGCTACTTGCTTCAGCAAGAGGGGCTAATGTTGATATAATTGCTTTTTTATTGGCTCAGAATAATAATCTTATTTCAGATAATTTATATATAGATGTATGAAACATACCAATTGTACATGGAAAATAACTATTAAGTAAAAATAATAATATACATTTACTAATCATTTTATGTGAATATATTGTCATCTTTCATATTGCTTTGACCAAAAACCTGACAAAAATCATTGGAAGGGAGGATAGATTTATATCGGCTCAGAGTTCAAGGTCATGGAGTATCTTGGTGGAGAAGGTATGTGTCAAGTCTGAGCTCCCCATGAAAGGAGAGCTGAGGAGATGAGATTAAAAACTGAAAGAAAGCTCTGGGAGTAGCAGCAAGAGTAGTTATGCCTTTATTTCAGACTCTACTATTATATGCTGGGAGGCATCCTCCTTCACATGAGTCCTAACAAAGGTGACCAGTAGAGAGCTCAAAGTTTCCTGGTCACAGGGAGAGTTGTATAGCATGTATATTTCTAGGTCTACAGAAATGTAGTTTCAGGAGTCCACTGGATGGCCAACTGGCCATTCTGTTTCCATTCTTTCGAGCCCGCCCAGACCTAACCTGACAACATGGAGGGAGGCATTGTATGTCTCTGAGGCCGCTGGTCACATTCATTCCACAGGTAAGAAAGAGAGAAATGAATGCTGGTGGTCAGCTAGTTCTAGCCTTTTGTACTGACCATGACCTCAACTTATGCAATGGCACTGCCCTCAGTTAACCTAATCACGGTAAACTACTCATAGGAATGGTTAACTTAACCTAGGTAATCCTTTCCAGGTGATTCTAGGTTCTATCAGGTTGACAATTGATATAAACCCTCACAGTGCTTGCCTTTAAACTATAAGTCTAAATAATCTGAAAGTATTAGAATGAAAGCTATGCCTTTATAAACAGCTTTGCCTGACTATAGTTCCTATCAAAAATAAATCTTAAGAAACCTTCTTATTGAAAAAAAATTCCATTTCAATTACATGACCTAATTTCTACTCAGCCTACTTTTGTAAACAGACTTATCATCCAGTCCACAGCAATATTTTGACATTTAAAATCAACTGAAATGTCAACACTTTGGATACACAGATGTTAACAATAGAGAAATGATGTAAGTTCAAAAATCTTACAAAATGTGCTTGAAAACTCATCATTAGTATAATGCATTAAAAATTCATTTTTCACCAAGTAACTTTTCTTCATTGACTTTATCAAAACTTTTAGTATTTAAACATATTCAAAAGAGATCATAAATAGCCAATTATAAGTAGCAAAAAATATCTGAGCTTCCCAAAGTAGAAAGATACTTTTAAAATTTATAATGCTGGGGCTAGAGAAATGGCTTAGTAGTTAAGGGCACGTGCTTGCAAAGCCAGACAGCCTAGGTTTAATTCTCCAGTACCCATGTAAAGCCAGATGCAGGAAATGAAAAATGCACACATGCACCTGGAGTTCATCTGCAGTGGCAAGAGGCCCTACTGTGTCCATATTCATTCATTTTCTTTCTTTTCTCTCTCTGTCTGCTTACAAATAAATAAATGAAAATATTTTTTCCAAAAAAGAATCCATAATGCTTCTTAGAAAATATTATTCAGCTATTGAAAATGTAATAAATAGGATACATAACTACAACTGTGGAATGTGCAGTTAATACTATTACTATTAAAATCACTTAAGAAAATAGGGAAACACAAAAAATGCTTACTTGACTTTTCTTCAATATTGGGTTTATGCATCATTAAATTGGAAGCATTCTGGGAGCCAGATAAAGGGACCTAAACAAGCATTCAGCACCAGGGCTAGACTTCTTTCCTAATATCTATCCATTCTGATCCCAATGCTTCTTAGCAGTTTATAATCTGTGACTCATAATTAGTTAGCACTTACTTCATATGGAGAGACCCTGTGATCAATAAGCTATTACAATAGATCTCTGAAGATCAATATACTCCATGCATAAACAGCTATAACTCATTATGGTAATTTTACCTGATCTCTGATGGTTGGATATCTTCTAGGCTCTTCTAATCTTGGATACTAAATTTATTTTACTCTCAGTAAATCAAATCTATTTCCACATTCTCACTCTCTCAGAAATGCTTATCCTATCCCCTGTCATGAATTTTTGAATAGTTTTGTGTAGGCAGTGTACTTCTCATGTAAGGAAACTAGGCAGCTTTTTCAGAACAAATATATTCCAACATTGGCACCACCATGAATCTCGGCATTATGCCCAAGAGGCTATGTATAGGTTCCTTCTAAAATCTTATTATCCTTGTTATACTTTCAATGAGCCAATCTAACAAGCTACTGCCAGCAGCCGAGTATCAATACATTCATAGATTAAATCCAATCTCAGATCATTACCACCTATAAGATTAGATTGGACTTACTCAGTTCATATACCTTTTCATCTTATGTAGTGTAATTTTTTTATAAGTGGTCATTGTATGTTTCTGAATCAATTATTTGGGAAGCTAGCTTCCAACCAGGAATCAATAAGGAAAATGTGGGCAAGCTTGAAAGAGAAAGATAGGACTTCAGGACCAGTCAATGAATAACACAGATGCTGGGAAGGCTGGGTCTCAGCCAGGGCTGAAGTTGATGCACAGAGATTTGGAAATTAAATTTTCTTATCAATAACCTAGTCACAGTAGGAAAGCTGTTTGGCAGAAGACTGTGATTGAACCATGCTATGCTTACAGTCGAATCTTCTTGTCACTCTCTGCCACATCTGCCCTAAAATCACAGGATCAGGAGACCTTCCAACACTAACATCCATGCTTTCAAATTTCCCCATTGCTGTATTAGACATCCAAGCTCTTACTTTCTTCATTTTATCTACCTGAGGCCTCAGAACATTTAGTAGGAACCAATATTCAAAGATACTAAGGTCAGTTAGCATCTCAAAACATAGGTCCTGGTCCTCTGTCAATACCATCAACACAGGTGTCTGAACTAAGCCACGGAATGTGGATTGTCAGGTTCTGGCTGGATCCTGAAAGGCAACTGCATGGAAGGCTGGCCCAAAGCTGTTCCCTTCCCTAGGACTTCAGTCATCATGTTTCAAGTCATAAGATATTGTTATTTCCTCTGCTTCATTATATTATCAACTTGTTATACTCTCAGATTCATTTGGAGCAATTTGTTTTCAATTTGCTTTGAAAACAATTTAATATTCTTTTATCCAATATAAACCGGTTACATGTCCCAAATTAAAATTAAAAACTGAATAACAAATGACAATCTTACTTTCATCTTCATCCCTTCCATGCTGTTCTCTCCTCCTCCCCTGTGTTTACTTTGGTTTCATTTTTCTGTTACTTTTGTTTGAATATGTAAGAACATCTCTCTTTATTTTTGTATCCCAGATGCATGCTGTAACTTGATTTCCTCTAGAAGTTCCTTCTGTTTGTTTTAATTTTATAAATGGAACAGGTTTCATGATTAGCTGAGAGTAAGCATAAGGGAGGCTTGTGCATTTGGAAGACAGAGACAGGTGTCTGGGAGAGAGATGGATTCATCTGAGAAGGACATGTGTTGCGGCTGTGAGGCAGGTTCAAGACTGTGCTGAAGTTTATGGCCACAAATTGTACATGGAGGCATGGTTGTGTGCCCTTCCAATTACAGTCAGCTGCACACAAAATTCACATGCAGAGCAAGAAAGGTTGCATTTGGCTAAGTTTGAGCCATTGCCACAAAGATGTTGTATTAGTTATTTTTGAGTTGCAGGGGAAAAATATGTGATCAGAAGTGGCTTAAGGGAAGACAGGGTTTATTTCAGTTAATAGCCAAAGTTTCAAGGGGAAGTCCATCATGGCTGGGGATAACATGGCAGGAATAGGAAGTAAGCATATCATTGTCACATCAGCAGTGAGGGTGAATCCTCTTTGCTCTGCTAGTTTTCTCCATTTTATAGAGTCTAAAACTCCAGTCCAAGGGGTGCTGCTACCAATAGTTCAGGTGGTCCTCCCACCTCGAATAATTTAATCCAGAAAATCCAAAGAAGACATGCCAAGAGATTTGTTTCCATGGTGATTCTGAATCCTGTCAAGTTGACAGCCAGAGATTAATCAACACAGATTTCAAGGAAGTTGAGCACTAATGTGATACATGGGACTCAGATGACTGTATTTAGGTTGAGTGATGTCTGTCTTGATAGTGGAGTGGGGCAGGGAAAAGGTAGTATGGTCAGGGAATATAAAACCTTGGTAGGAGAGACTTAATGCTAGGAAGATACTAAAAAAAGAGAGATGGTATGGAGCTACCTGAGAATGCTTGAAACTGACATTGAAAAGTGGTTAATGCTGGTGTTGACCAGGGTTATACTCCCTATCAGAAGCATGAGAGCAGTGGAGTTGCATTCAATGCAAAGTAACTACCAAAGAAGCTTAGTATAAAAGCAAAATTATCAAATACAAATTCATTTCCATTACCTGACAGATAGAGTTGGATATTTGCTTTACTTTTCTAAAAAGAGATTCAAAAATTTTAAGAGATCTACTATCATATTTATTCCTTAATGATAATAACAGGGAGTTTTGTATCCTGTTAAAAAGTGTAAGCAGAACAACTTTGTTATGGTAACACAATGTGATTTTACCCTCTCTATACTTCCTAACATGACCTCTTATTCTGAGTGAGGGTTAACACATTTCATGGTGGAATACCTGTCCTAGCTTGAAAATGAGTGGGCTAGATGTGGGGAATCTCCTCATCTGTTGCCAAGCAGCAAGAGAGAGAGAGAGAGAGAGAGAGAGAGAGAGAGAGAGACAGAGACAGAGACAGAGACAGAGACAGAGAGACAGAGAAGAGAGACAGACAGAGAGACAGAGACAGACAGACAGACAGAGAGAGATAGGGAGGGAGGGAGGGAGGGAGGGAGAGGAAATTAATTCAAACATGGCCACAGACAATCTTCTAGCTTAGCACATAAAAGTGAGTCTATGCAGTGAGACCTAGCAGTCTGTGCAGTAGACCTAGTGCTTGTACAAACTTGGGTGCCTGAGATAAGCCTCCAGAAACTGAAAAGAGCACAACTCTCTGCTGTAATTCCAGCACAACTAAAGGGAGAAAAAAAGAAAGAAGAAAGGGAGGGAGGAGGGAGGGAAGGAGGGAGGGAAGGAGGAAGGGAGGGAGGGAGACAGAAGATAATTTCTCAGGCTTGAGGTCTAGCTAACCTGATGAACAGAGCAGTGAACAATGATGGGACAAGAGTGACCACCTGAGGTTGTCTTCTGATCACTACAAATCCACCATGGCAGGCTCGCCCTGCCCCCCCCCCACATGAATGCACATATCCCCCCTCCCACACACACAAAATGGTTACTAAGCATGTTGAAGATGATATCTAGTGTCTTTTCATCCATTTGTAAATGGAGAGTATGTATATACTATGATGATTTTAACATTAAATGCCAACAATATTCTGTGTTTTTTATATAAATTATGGTTCTTTAAATGTAAAATATTCAAGCAATTATTTTTATTTCAATTGATCTACCCACTACCATAGTTACCATGAGAAGTTATAAAGTAAGTGTTTTTATTCTTTAACTGAAATTTATTAGTTCTATACACCAAATTATAAAATAAGAATTGCATGTTTTATCTATTACGGTACTTAAATAATTAAGTATTCCATATTTTCAGGCAAATAAGAAAATGCTGCATTCATACTAATGAAAATTTAGAACAACTTTATGCCCAAATCAGGTAAATTTCACAATCTTGCCTGAGAACAAAACAGTATCTGATTTTTCTACAACTTTCAGAAGTAAGGTAATACATACAGTGACAGGGGTGATATTTTTCAAATGCTAATCATTTTTGTAAGATCATGCTTGTGGGACAGGGTCGCTTTGGAAGACTAATTCCTCATGGTTTGACAGAGTTGCAGGGAAGGACTTCAAACTCCTCAGGAGTTAGAGGAAGGAAAGCAAGACATCCAGTCTGACCTTTGTAAGCCCTGAAGTGTCAGGAACTGCCAGCCCAATTTTTGTTTCTAAGAAATGTCATTTTAATCTCTCATTGTCCTCATTTATTTAGCTTTGTGACAATTTATATACAAAAAGTGTGTAACTTAATATGAAGCCACTCAGTGAATTACCAGCAGAAAATACCAGAAATGTCACCACCCAGCAAAAACGAGAATATTACCAATCGTGCAGTTCTCAAACCCTTTCTGTTTACTATCCTCAAAGATACCAGTGGTAACATTCACATTACCCTTTTCTAAACAACCGCCATACTACGCAGTATATGTTGTTATATGGAACAGTAGATTGAGAAATCAATTCATGGTAAAATATATTCATGAGGGCTGGAGAAATGGCTCAGCAGTTAAGGCACTTGCTTCCAGTGCCTAAGGACCCAGGTTCAATTCCCCAGAACCCACATAAGCCAGGCCCACAAGGTGGTGGCCCTGGTGTGTGTTCTCTCTCTCTCTCTCTTTCTTTCTTTCTCTCTCTCTCTCTCTATCTCTATCTCTCTGCTTTAAAAATTAATAAATAAAATATTTTTTAAAAATAAAATGTATTCATGAGATCTGCTCATTTTCATTACTCTATAATATTCAATTGTGAGGATACATCATTGTCAAGGAATGTTTGGGCTAATTCCAGTGTGTGAATGACTCTTCTATAAGCATTGTATTGATTTGTAAGTATTCTCCTATACAGTAGAACTGTTAAGTCCTAAAATAGGCAGGAATTGGTTTTCAGAGAGGGCGGCAAATGATCAGTGATTGAACCAAATTACAGTCTCTTTCACCAACATTGCATATGGTCTATTTTCAATATATAGTAGCCATGAAGTGGTATTTCATCTTTATTTTATTTTGTGTATCTCTAATCACTAATGATGTCATATATAGTGATTTGGCTGTGTTTAATAAAGACTTGCCCATTTTTAATCCCTGGCTGCTTAATTATTTGTTCACAAGATTTATAAATGTAAATGAAAATTTTATAATACATGTGACAAATATCTTACTATGACTTTCAACTATGTCATCTCCTTCGAATGATAAAGTTGGATTATAGTAACATTTGTCATTCTTATTCTGACCTAATGCTGTTTCTGCTTTGGAATATATTTTCTACTCAGATTTATGGATGCCATCTGTCCACTATATGTAATCTAAATACTTCAATGTCTATTAATCAGTATAAACTACATGGTATTGATTTTTGTATATAAGTGAAAAGACAAGTTTCCTTATGTTTCACACATATATCCAAGTGATCTCGTCCTATTTAATGAAAGGCTTCTGTTTCTGCAGAGCATTGCATTGCAGCGGGCCTCTGTCAGTGCATGTGCTTGCATCAGTAATCTTCCTTGATTGATTTGCTCGATCATTGTACAAACACTGAGCCAGCTTACTTACTGTCTAAAGTTGCTGTCAGCTATAACCAAGCTTTTTCTCCTTCTTTAAGAGTGGCTTGGATAAGCTATTTTGGTCGTTCTTCAATGTCTTAAAATTTTCACATTCAAAGAGAGAGGCAGGGAGGGTGGGAAGGAAGGAAGGAGAGAGGAAGGGAAAACACTAGGATTTCAGATGATAATTTGATAATTCACTGACTGAATCTATAGGTCAGTTTGAAGAGACTTGGTCATATCTTTATAATATTAAGTCTTTTAATAAATTAATATACCTATCCATTTATTTAATCATTTCTTTTTAAGTTTCTTCTTATGAAGCCCTTACACATATTTAATAGGTCTTCCCTTGGTATTTGATCATTTTAGTGCTATTGTAGGTGTAACTTGTATGCAATAAAACTTTAAGTGTTTGTAATTATCAGTAAATATATGTGACTGAGTTTTTTTTAATCTTAAATATATATTTATTGTCCATAATGAGTTACATTATTCAGTGGGCAAACAATGAGTTGTTATCCGCAATTCCCCAATGACCCCCTCCCCATCCCCAATCAGCTGGATATCCTCCTTCATGGATCAGTCCCTGTGGCAGGGGACCCTGGATAGCCTAGTACTCAACCCGGTCCTCCTGTCCCAAGTGTGTTGATACTGAAGGGTGCCATGCCTCTGGATAGTCTCCCCCACCATGGCTCTTACAATCTTTCTGCCCCCTCTTCCGCATGGTTCCCTGAGTCGTGGTGGATGAGTGTTAAGGCTGCTTTAAGATTGTGAGCTTAGGGGTCTTTGAGTGACTGAGTTTTGAACATTGTTTCTGTACTGTAAAAATAGATATCTTATTTATTTTAGCAATTTGTTCTTAATTCTCTTAGATTTTTCTACACACTAACATCTAATGGTAACTTTTTTTCTAATTCTTCATTTCTTTCCCTTTTTTGCTTATTTGCTATATCCAATCAATATTAAAAAGAAAATACAAACAACTTGTAATTTTATTATGAGTAAAATATTATTTTATTAATAAATCAAAATTATGTGTTAGGAGAATTAGAAAGAGATTGCTTTTCTAGTTCAAATTATATCTAGGCCTAGTTTGCAGTTTTAATTCTAGAGATTGAACTTTACTTGTGCCTTTTCTACATCAACCAAGATGATCTTTGATATTTCCCCTTTCTAATGCTAACATATGAATGACAGTGGTTGATTTATGAATGTCATAGAAGCCTTGCTTTAAAAAAATTACGTAGGTGGGTTGTTTGTGCAACATTCAGCTTATTGTCTTTTTATTAGAAGTTATATGAAAAATTTCCCTGTAATTTTTTTCATTGGAATAAGTTTGCTATGTGTTGTTATCCACATTGCACTTTCTTTATAAAATGAATTCTATGATGAACTAGTGTTTTTCTATTTTCAAGTCTCAGAAAGAGGTTGTGTAATTTGAACTATTTCTCAAATATTTTGCACATTTTGCCCATGAGACCACTGGCATTAAATTTTCTGCTGGTGAACTTTGAATTCTGGATTGAAATGTTTAAGAGTTATAAAACTTCAAAATTCCTAATTCTTTTTCTAAAAGAACTAATTCTAGGAATTTCTTCATACCATCTTACTTTTCAAACTTACTGACATGAAATTTTACTTCAGGTCTTCTGGTTATCCTTCTAACATCTGTAGCAATGTGCCATTTGTACAACTATTGCTGGATACTAATGAGCCTTACTTATCTTCATTAATCTTATCAGTTACTGTAGCCTCAACCTTCACAGCCCAAGAAACATATTTCCTTTGGATCAAACTTCTGTGTCTATGTCTATATGTCTATATGCCTATGTCTATATATATAATATACTGTATTATTCTTTTTATATTATTTTTATAATATTTTTACTTGAAGATTATTTCAAGTTACTACAAGTAAAAAGTAATTCCTTGTTTTGTTTTTCAGCCTTCTTATCCATGAAATGCCACCTATTTCCCTGTAGACACTCTTTTCCTTGTATTTCATGTCTGTCAACTTGTGTGCCTAGAGTTATAGGAACACACCTATAATCCCAGCACTAAAAGCTGAGCCAACAGGGGTAAAACACAGATGGAAAGATTATTATAACTCACTTAAAATATTGTTATTTATCTTAGTATTTGCCTTGATCCATGCCTTAGTAAAATTGCATGCACTAGTTTCTAATCATATGGCTATTCTCTGTCTATTTTCAGTTTGCTGTTTTTAAAATATTTTTTTCAGTTCCAGTCCTAGGGAGGCCTTGGATTACAAGTATCTTTGTAACCATATAAACTTTGAGGTGGATTCATTTTTGAATTCTCAGTCTCTTGACTTCATTTATTAAAATTAGCAATTACACCTGAGGCAAAAATAATGTCACACCCATGCTGAACGGACACACACACACACACACACACACACACACACACACACACACACTAGAAGCCATTTCTGGGTTTCCTTCCTATTAAAAATAATTTGGTTCTCAATCTATTTAATATTTCATTAACTCTTCAAATGTTATCTTTCTCAGTGCTTCTAGCTTGCATCAATGGGATGAATATAGTTTCTCTTCAGTTCAAAGTCACCAAAGCTGGAAGCCAAAATTTCCATTATTTTTAATATCTCACTTTGAAAAAGTACATATGTCAACTGAAACAGTACTTCATCTGTATTCCACAAGAATATATGAGCTACCAAAATAGTTAACATATGTTACAGATGATGAAACTCTACAAATATTCTTTCAAATGGGCAAAACAATGCTTATCCAGGGAAAATGATTAATGGAAACTCAGCCTTTTCAGTTATAAATTTATTTATCTACTTTTGTTAACATACAACTTCCAATCTTTATCCATTTGACGCATGTAGTTGTTAATTTTAAATTAGTTGTTTTGCTCTTAAAATCCTTATGTGGATTTAAAAATAAATTTTCATTAACTTTCATCTTTTAAAAGCTGAGCAAAAATATCTTTTGCTTTGAAGAAAAAAAGGATAGAAAATGTATTCTAACTGCTTTTGAAAAATGTTTCAAATATTAGCAGTTAGCCTGTCCTGAGTATATTACATTAGGAAAACATCTGAAAACATAATAAAAATTCAGAAATATTACATAGTAGGAACTAATACTTTGAGTAAAACTATAACTGATGTAATAAGTTGAATCATGTCAGTTTATTCACATGGTGAAGGATTTACTGGGAGATAGTAGTATATCTCTACTTTATGCCTGCTGTTAATATAAGCCTAATTCCTTTTAAAGTGCCTATCAATATTTCATATTTAGCATGTTTCAGGTTGAAGAGAGACCATCACAAAATACCCATAGTTGGTTTAACAACAGAAATGTATTTCCTTACAGATCTGAAGGGTAGCATTCCAAGATCAAGGTGGAAGTCATATGGGCTTTATCCATAGGGTTAGACATACAGACTTGCCAGAAATATAAATTTGAGTGTTATCTATATTTACTGTTATGTTTTCCTGGGGAGACATACAGAAATGTCTATTCACCCCAAGCAGACTAAAGAAAAAATTCCACTCTAGTCCAGCTTGTGGAACCCATGAATTTACTGGGGTTACTTATAGAAAAGCCCCACCCAAACATGAGTGACCTCTTCCAAATGTTGCACTACTCAAGAGCCCCCCCCCCCCCTTCAACAATTTTATTCTCCAGTGACCCGCAGGACAATGTTAGCTTAGGGGTAGAAGGGAGTGATGGGCAAAACCTCAGCAGGGGGGCCTGGTGACCCCTCTCTTCTACCCACAACACGGTAGCTGTCCCATTATTTGCCACACACAGGCTATTATCGTGTTGTTCTGGTCATTTCATCGTCATGCCTAGTGGCTAAGTCTTCAGTAGATCCCATAACAACCTCTGCTCTGCAATGGCTGATGGCATGGTCATGTCCAGACCAGAAAATAGCTTTACTGAAGCAAGTGGAGGTGTTACTTAGCGTCAGGGGGTGATGATATTCAGTCAGGAGACTTACTGAGGGTGCACAGGATGAAAATGTGACAGAACTAAAGCAGCCTAATTCAGGAGTTCAAGGTCGTGCCAATATTTGAAGGATGAGAAAGAAACTCTGGCAATAATACCATAAGGATGGCTGGTTAGGTTAAGGACAGAGAGAAACAAGTTTAATGAGACAGAAGTCAGCAGTAATATGTACGATATTGACATTGTAAACAATGTGCATTTTCAGAGAATTTAACAAAACTAACCATTACAATATGACTTATCTAATTTTAAATTTTTAAAGGTATTATGTTTATAAGCATATAAATATTGGTATCTCCTAATTAATGAATAGCCAAGCCCTTGAAAACAAAGCCTTATACGTGTGATTGTAGTTAAAAGGTGGTAAATTTTAGAATCAGACAGGAAAACAGAAGAACTATATTTAAACATGGTATGTTAAATATTTACCATGCTTCTTTTGGGCAAGGTCTCACATATTCTCATAAAATAAGATCAAAATGAAAGCAATGAAATATAGAGGTCTACATTGTTAAGTAGACCTCTTGTTTCTTGCTATTCATTTTGGCAGTGAAATATACAGGATTTCAGTTTCTCAATAAACGTTTATTGATGTGGTTTTAAAATCTCACCTCTTTCCACAGGAGGGGAAGTTCCCTACACAACGCTGGCTACCAGAATGATGATGGGGGCTTGGTGGCTATTTGCTTTGATCGTCATCTCTTCTTACACAGCAAACCTTGCTGCTTTCCTCACCATCACCCGCATCGAAAGCTCCATCCAGTAAGTAGGTGAAAAGTCAGCCCGTGATGGAAATGATGTGACCCAAGCTCCCTGAACATGCAGTTATAGCTTCTGAGAATAAATTTTGAGAAAAGTCTTAATTCTGTGACACTGCAAAGTGCCACTCTTAAAATTTTTATTTTACGAAATAAAATGTTGACTGCACGTTAAATGTTGCATTCCGTGTTTCCCTTAAAGGTAGCACATCTCCAGAATTTTAACCTCCACAAAGAACTTTTTCATAAGAAAAAAAAATTAAGAAACTGAAGGAAAAAAAAGAAAGATGTTTGTCATGAGTAAAGGGTTGGAAAAATCACTGAGGGTGGGCAGAGGAGAGCTAGGAGAAAAGAAGAAGGGAAGATAAGAGAAAAAATCTGGTATTCCAGTGCCCTTGTTGTTTGTCTATTCATTACATAATTATGTGCTATTATTTCTACTGTGTTTCCAGCTTTAGTGACAATGGTGAGAAATGGTCCTAAATCCACCATGGTACACATACCTCTAGTCGTCAGTATCTCAGATAATGAATCCTTTCCCAAGAGGCTGATAACCCCAGGGAACTTTGACTCACCACGTCCAGGTTGGCAGCGTGGTTCCAGATGCCCAGAGCAGCACCACAATGCAGTGTGTGTTTAACTCACATATGGTTCCATGTGTAATTTTCAGAAATATTCTCATGAGACTGTCTTAGTCATCCCCAAACAAGTTAGTTTAATTTTCCTCAATCATTTCTCAGAAACTGCTATTTCAAAATTATAACAATTAGAAATGTCAAAGAATTTCTCAGGGAGTTGATTTTTTTTTTCTTAAAAGAAAACGTTCAATTTCTTGCCTTTAAATTATGTGTAAATTAAGTCCATTAGTGGTCATAGAAACATTGTATAATAATGGCAAAAATTAAAATCAAGAATTCATTACTGGAATTGAAAGTAGGTTGTTTTTCTTCTCTCTGTAATCTACAATCCAATTCTTCCAAAGTCAACTGGAGATGCTTGCAGGCAGTTGGGATTTTATCTGTTCATGAAATGATGCTTGTAATTGCTCTCATCAAATCACGTTCCTGGAGTTGGTTTTCCCTTTGGTTCCCGCCCTTCATAGGCTCCCAATCTATTCCCTGGAGAGCCAGTTGTGCAAATTCTAAGCAATGCTGAATGAAATTTGGGAAGATTAAACTGATGACTACTTAAATTTAAGTAATAATGAATATGATTATAAAAGCCTGGCAATAAAATCAACAAAATTGATAATAGTTAAGATAATAATTAGCATTAATTGATCAGTGAAAAGATGCAAGACTTTCTGGTAAACGTTTTACATGTATTGGCTCTTTAAATGCTGATAACCACACAGTAACAACAATGACCCATTTTAGACATGGCAAAACTGAGGGCAGAAACTGGCACTAAACTGTGCAGGTGAGAAGTGGCTGAGTAAACAGCAGTCCATAAAGCTTCCTGGTGCTATTCGTTCCCATTAGTACTGGGAACTCTCATGTGGCTCTGAGCCTTGGAGAGCAATGCAAGGAGGTGCCTGTCTCAGACAATGCCTTCTCCACTGCTAAGAATGGGGGAAAAGAATGCCATCCTCCAAACCCTCAGCTCATCTGAAGAAGTCGCAATGCTCTCTGTGTCTGGCCAGTTCTGTCAGCACACATCTCAACGTGAGATAATTAACTCACATGGAGTTAATTAATCTATACTTGGTATATACCACTCAGAATGAGACATTTTGGCATCTCTAAGCAATAGAAAGAAAAAATAGTATCTTTCTTAATTGTCAGATATCGAATATATTTAAACCATAAAATATGGCATTTTGATTTGCACATAGATTGTAATTATGTAATTACCACAATCATTAAATACCACATCTCTCACAACCCATGATATTCATTAGACATTCCCAATCTTGTTCTTGTTTTGAGTTTGAGTCATTTGATCCACCACTCCACAAGCCATATCAAGCCCTGTTCCACTCTCTGCTTCTAGGAATTTGACTTTTTACGATTCTAATTATTAGAGGAGTCATATGGTATTTGTCTGTGCCTGGCTCATTTCACCTAGCATAATTTCCAGGCTAAACCATGTAGTTACAGACGGTAAAGGGCAGAGTAGCTTTTAAACGTTAAAGTGGAGTAATCACTCCAAGAACATAGATACTTCCTAGACTTAACCTGTCATGTTTTAGATCTTCTTAAAGCTATGAGTCCACAGAATTTATATTTGCCTTTTATGTACCTTAAATTATTAAAAAATTAAATTCAATAACTGATCTTATACTACATATAACAATAATTATAGCAGTAAACAAAAATTATGTCTGGCATTCATGGAGAATTTCTTATGAGCCAGACATTAAACATACTTGATGCATCATCATACTTATTCATATAATCTTCTTGATCTGATATTTCTCTAAGGTTGCAGGCCTCACAGTGTGTATGTACATCTACTCTGTTTAACTAGTGCTTATTTTGCCATTGCCTGGTATCTAGACTTTTGTATAATAATAGGAGGGACAAAAGCTACTATCAGATTTGTATGCCCCGAACATTTCTCTAAAAGTAAAACTTAATAGAAAAAAATTATAATTTGAAATGGTGTATCCCTCAAGTATAGTTCGACGATCCAAAGTAACTGAGCATTCATTTCTTAAAACATTATTCCTTGCCAGTACCAACGGCATTATGAAAACTCATCAATTGGAATATAAGTCTCTGTTTCCTCCTATTATTATCACTGGACTAATTTAAGAAGGAAGGGACCAAAGTCAAGTAAGCAAAAAGAAGTCTAATCCCCTTTCTCAATGTATGCATACCTTCTAACTTCATGCCTTACCTGTGCTGTCAACACAGTTTATCTTGCAGTATTTCCTTTTTAACTACTGCCAAATTACATGAAAATTCTTGGTCTATTTTATACTAGAAAATGGAGTGCTTGTCAGAGTTCTACACACTGCCATGTTCCTCAATCATCAGTCCTCCCTAGACTTGTCCTCTGTGAACTAAGCCGTGCCCACTAATGTGCCCCTCTCCAGTCCAACCTACTTTGTCACTAGCAAACACATTCTCATTTCTCAGAGTCAGAGTTTCTCCTCCAGATCACGATGTCCAGGGAGAAATAGATAAATGCCACTGCCAGAGGAAAATCTGTCTCCTTTTAAATAGTTAATTAATGGCTTGGTTAGAGAAACCTTGTGGGTTAATTCTTAGGAAGCCAAGTGATTTTTTAACTTTTTCATTAATACTTTTCTTACATGTACATATTTTAATCACAATCCTCTCTAGTTGCCTTCTTTTGCCCCCACCTTACACTGCTCCACTTCTTTCCAACTAGTCACTCTGCCATTTTGAAGTCTATTTTCCCATCTTCCATCATTCATGTTGACAAGGCCAATACTGTGCAAACCGTTTGCAGGCAATAACAGTCACTATGAGGTCATGAATGCAGCAGCCAACTCACACCCAGAAAACAGCATGGGAAACAGCACTACAAAGCACTCCTCCCCATCATTTGGCTCTTACATTCTTTGTGCCCCCTTCTCCACAGTGTTCCCTGAGCCTTGGAGGTGGTGATATAGATGTTTAATTTGACATTCAACACACTAGTCACTTATGTCTAGCTCTTCAATGAGTTTGAGTCTCTTGAGTTCATGCCACCATCTGCAAAGAGAGAAACTTCTAGAAGCAAAAGTGAGAATATCACTAATCTACTAGTATAGACATACATATTTAGAGGGCAAAACTGATGTGTCCATAGCATATCAATTTAGCCAAACAACAGTGGGAGCTTTGTCCTTAGGGCCTGTGACCTCCTCAACCAGACTGGTGACTAGGTTTTCAGTACCAGGCATGATTTCCCTCCTGTGGACCAGGCCTCAAATCCAGAGAGCAATTGGTTACCTCCATTACAGGCATGCCACTATTGCACCAGTAGGCACATCTTCCCTGGGTTGCCACTTGTGTAACTCTCAGCTTTTTATTAAACTTTACCACTATTTTCAAAATTAGATGTTATTTGCAATTTACCCACCTATCTGTTAAGTGACATTAATAAAAATGTTGAAAATGAATGAATTATTTCTGCAAAGGATAATCCATATGTTTAACATTCGCATTCCTTCAATGAAGGTAACCATGCAAAGTATATTTTGCTAAATGATGCACTTTAACGGGGAATGTCACAGTTGAAATGATCAGTTCAGTTTCTAATGGGAAAAATGCTATTCGTATAATACTCTAAATATTTTACTGTTAGAAAATGGAAACCATGTTTTTCTATTAGCATCCAGGTTAAAAGTAACAATGCTTAGTGGAAAATGGAAAGCTTGGAAGATACTGGAAGTGTAAACGCTGGGGAGGGGTTGGGAATAGCTCAGTGGTAGATTACTTGCCTAGCATGAACAAAACCTTGAGTTCTTTCTTCAGTTTCAAACCAAAAATCTGAATTGCATTACCATCAGTCACTATTACACATCAAAGTGAAAATGGTTACAGGGAAATCAAAGTTGTGATTTATTTATTTATAGTTATATTTATTTATTTGACATATTATTTATTTTTTTGTGTGTGAGAAAGACAAAGAAAGAGAAGGAAAGACTGACAGAGACAGAGAGAGTAGGGGCATGCCATGGTCTCTTGCTGCTGCAAATAAACTAAAGATGCATGTGCCACTTCGTGCATTTGGCTTTACGTGAGACCTGAGGAATCATACCTGGGCCAGAAGGGTTTCCAAGAAAGTGCCTTTAACTGCTGAGCCATCTCTCCAGTCCACATGTATTTATAGCTTTATAGTCAGATTGATATTCAGTGATTTAACTTAGGTATTGTTATTCCACAAAGCTGTACATAAAGTTGGATCTATTCAAATAGATTCCAATAGCACATCATATTTTTGCATTTAGTACATTCATCTCCTATACTTGAGCTTGACTAGACAAAATGTTGAGTTAATGCTGACATTGAATCAAACTAATTGAGATAACATTACTTTCCAAGAATATTCCTCCCAAATCCATAGACATTCTATCACTAGAGGAAACATTTTCCCTAACAATATGAATAATGAGAATTTCCCATCCATCACTTGTCTGAATTTGAAAAGAAAAAGAGATTACTGAGAAATTGTCTGCATGCCATTTTATCACTTATGTAAAAGTGTGTGACTACCACTGCAATCAAAATACAGAGCTGTTTCACCATCACAAAGATTGCCCTCATTCACTTTCTTTATCTTCCCACTCACATTCTCCTTCTTACTAGGCTAAACCGTGGACACCACTAACTTACACATTTCCGTAAATTTTGCCACTTCAAGAGTGATAGTTAAATTGAATCACACAATATACAGAATTTGGATTTTTTTCACACCAAGCATGATCACTGAGATCCTTCCACTTTGGTGAATCTTCAGTGGTTACATTCATCTGTATTGGTGACTAGTATTCCATGGCATGGATACACAACAGTTGTTTCACAATTTACCCACTGAATGGTATGTTTGTTACTCTAGCTTGGGGCTATTAAAAAAAGCTGTTAATGCTCATGTACAGTTTTGGTGTAGATATGTCTTCATTTCTCTGGAATAAAATACCAGGAATTAAACAAGATTGTATGTTATGTTTAGTTGTAACAAAATGCCAGATTCTGTGCCCCAGTGAATGTACAATTTTCCATCTCCAACTGCAGTGGCAGTGCAGATTTCCAACTCTTCACTCCTATGTTTGGTATTTTCATTGTTTGAGTGATTCTCAGAGGTAGATAGTATTATATCACCATGATCCTCATTTACATTTCCTGAGTTTCTACTGCTGTTGGAATTCTTTTGTATAATTATTTGTATTCTTGATGTCCTCTTATTTGGAAGGTCTCTTTGTGTCTTTTGACTCTTTTCTGATTGAACTGTGTATCCTGCTTTGAGCAATAATTATATATTCTAGGTTAAAAAATCTTTGTGGGATATAATATTTCATCACTATCTTATCTTTCCACACTTCTTTATAGGGTGTTTGACAGAAGTAAAAAAATTTAATTTTGATAAATTCATTATCAACATTTTTTTTCATCTCTGGATTATGCTTCTGCTATCATACTAAGATGCCTCACCATCTCTTTGGTCCCAAAGGCTTTCTCACTTTCAAACAGTTTAATAGCTTCATATTTTACATTTGAATCTCTAGCCCATTTTAAATAGGTTTTCACATTAAGTATAAAGCTTAGGTTAAGATTCTTTTTTTTTTTTTGCTAAAGAGTATCAAATATCATATCAACATTTGCTAAAGAGATCAACCATTCTTCATTGAGTTTCTATTGAAACTTTATTTTTTTAAAATGTAGGCCATACTGCCTAAGTCAATTTCTGGCTTTCCTTTGTGGTTACATGGATCTGTCTACCTTTCTGCCAATAACACACAGTTTTAATTACTGAGGCTAAAAATTGAAAATCTCTCCATAATTATTTAAACTACTCTGTTCTCTTTGCCTTTCTACATAAAGTTTAGAATACTTTGATCTATATGTAAACAAGTCTCTTGCTAAAATTTTGATAGGAATTGTGTTAAATCAAAAGAACAATTGGGGAAAATTTTATAATTTCACTATTTTGAGGTTTCAAACCAATAAGGTAAGGTAGTTCATTTAGATATTTAATTTATTCCCTTCACATTTAGTAATTTTCAGCACACAAGACTTTTAAGATATTATATATATATATATATATATATATATATATATATATATATATAATTATTTTATATGTTGATTTTATCTTGTAAACATTTTGGACTCATTTAATAATAGTTCTAAGGACTTTGGTGGATTCTGTGATGTCAAAGTTAAATTTTTGCCATTCAAAAATTGGACTCCTTTATACCTTTATTTCAGATCTTTTTGCCTTTTATTTCCCTTTATCCTCCTTCTAGGTGTTGTAGTCAGACACATGCTCCTTAGATGAACTTCCAAACCAGGCACAGTTATGGGAGGAAAGGATTTATTGAAGAGACAGATCCAGGGGAATTTGCATAATGACAAAAGAGGCTTGCCCCCTTTCACTGTCAAAGCAGAGAGAGAAAAACCATCACCAGCTCCTCAAACACAAAAGCAAACGGGGAGTTGGGGGCTAGAGATTTTCTCCCCCTTTTTTATATTGCCTTAGGGCAGGGTCTTGCAAACCTTTCCCAGATTCGTTGGCTTCCAGAGTCTCTGGAAATTCCTTCCTGCACAGCCCTCCCAGGAAAGGATGTCTGTTTCTAACACCCCTGAGCTTCCTTTCATCCTGCCCCCTACTGAGACAACAGTATCAGAGACCCATGAAAGATTACTAAAAAGGTCAAGTTGACAACAAAACTTTACCACCACACTAGGGAACCTAGAATTTAACAGTATTGTGTCAAAATAACAGTGCTAAATATACTCTGCCAGTTTTCTTAATCTCAGGGGGAAGAATTTTATTCTGAAGTGTGAGACTATGTTACCAATAAAGCTTGGTTTTCACTGTTAGATATTCTTTATCCAGTTTAGGAAATTATTTTATTTTCCTAGTTTTCCATGTGTCTTTAATATGAATGGTTTTTAGACTTTTGTCATATTTCTTCATTACTCATATGCTCATGTGATTTTTCCACTTCAGAATATTGAAAGAATTTCATTGCTTAACTAATTTTAAAATGAAGGTGACACCAAAAGTAGTTAATTATATTTCCTTTCCAAATTTTCCTCTAACTTTTTTTTTCTTCATTTCCCTCCTTCGCTCAATATGAGGCAATGGTGGTCCCCAGCTTTGTTTAACTGCTGATACATTCTTATTTTCTCTTGACTTCACTATTGTTTCTCTGTACACATTCTCTTCATATGCCTATTTATTTTTTCCAGAGTAGGAAGTCCCGCCTATTATCTTCAACCCATCATCAAAATTTTCTAGCAATATCCATCATCTATTCAAGTCTAATTTCATCAAATCCATCTATGCTGCCAGCCTTGTTTTTAGATCTTGGCACCAGCTACTGCATCCCACACTTGTTACTGCTCTACCCAAGCCAAACTCTTACAAACATTTCCCGCTTCTGTGAAGTTGTACATTCTCTTTCCTCTCAACAACATGACTCGGGATATCCTTTTACTACTTTGCCTCTTGCATTTGCCCAGGCAGTTACTCTTCAAAAGGAAGGACTATATCCTATTTATCTCATGCCTCTCAAGTAACTGACACACTAAGAGCCAGTTGGCATGTTTTGACTTCTTTCAATGTGGATGATAATTTTGTAAATACTTTACACAGATTTTTTTTCATCTAGTCTTCATTATAACTCAATACAGGGTACCTCAGTGTCTATCTCCTATTCACAGATAATGAAACTAAAAGTTAGAGAGGTGAACCTGGGTATTATGTCATTCGAGGTTTTGTGTGAACCAGGGAACTTTATAATTTTATAGTAGCAAACAGATGGATAGTTTAAAAATCATGACTATCATTGTAAACTTTGTTTTAAAATAAAAATATTTGTAAGCTCTATGGGCAAAATGGCACATGTATATGGAGTTATTTCGCAGTGTCAGGAGGCCCTAATTTGCATATTCTCTCTCTCCTTGAAAATAAATAAGTAAAAAATTGAAAAAAATAAAAGCCTTACAGAAAGAAGTAATGATGTCATCTTATTTACTGAAGTTACTTCTAGATACCAATGAGCCCTTAGAAATAGACACACAAAACTATAGACTCAAAGAAATGTGAATCCTCTTATTGTTATGAGAGGAATATCATGGTAAAGATTACAGTTATTTTAATACTTTCTATATTTTCTTTAAAATAAAAGAGTTAGGTTTAACTCTATAGGCTTAATAGAAAGATTAGATAGGAGGAAGATAAGAAAAAAAAGGAGGAAATGGAGAATGCTGGAGTAGTTAGGGCATTTGCCTGCAAAGCTTAATGACTGGTGTTCAAGTCCCCAGTACCCACATAAAGCCAGATGCACAGAGTGGTGCATGCATGGAGTTCGTTTATAGTGGCTGGAAGCCCTGGCATGCCCATTCTCACTCTGCTCTCCTCTCCTCCCCTCCCCTGTCTTTTCTGCTTTCTTCTCATCTCTCTCTTTCTCTCTCTCTCTCTCTGATTGCAAATAAATATATTTTGAAAAAGAAATGTAAAATAGAGGAACAAAATAAAAAGTGGAGAAGGAATGTAGGAAGAGAGGGAGGGATGGAAGAAAAGCAGAGAGGAGAGACAGAAAGGAAAAAGGAAGGAAGGAAAGAAGGGAAGAAGGAAGGAAGGAACACATAGTTCCTGGACACAGCCTAAGTAGCATTTGCTCCCATCCTCTGTTTCCTCTCTGTCAGCTTCTGCAAATTTCTTGCATTTCGGGTTTTTCTTTTTCTCCGTTTTCTGTGGAGGTAATGATTCTCTAACTACAACTACATACAGTAAACTTTCTTTTGCCTGGTTTAACAACATCCTCAAAGTTCCTTGCTGATATAGTACTGTTTCTGTCTCAAGTGCCACTGCCAACATCATGGCCCATCTTACAGGGTGCTGTCCTTTGGCCCTGTCACTTGACCCTCTAAAACTTCCCAAAGGGGGAAAAACTGCTTTGTCAGCCAAGCCATATGAGAAGCTGAGCATAAATAGGAATGAGAGGAATGAGTCACTGGATTGTCTCACTTTAGCGCTTGACAAACTAGCATTCAACCAAGCTGCTGACAGTGGCTGGTAATAACCTTGACTGATCTTTTCATGCCATTCTCATAACTCATGGCTCCAATATCACTTCCTCTGTTTAGCCTCCCCTATATTGATAATAGCACTTTATGAATTTCTCTTTTAAACCAAATTGCACATCTCATTTATACCATGAATTATATTTGGTCTTGTATAAGAATATTGCCTTACTTGATTTACCTTCTCAGTTTAAAAAATGTACGTTTTTGAAGGCTATTTTAATTATCTCTGTAGCATCTTATGTAGTTCCTTATTGAATGCCAAGCACATCATTGGTTACAAGTTATATTCATCCTATGAATAAACAAAACACAAGTGTCTTAAATTAGGTTTGAGACTAAAAAAAAACTCATTAAATGGTATATACCTCATATAAATAAGAAATAAATATAAAAGTCATTTTGTGCTATTATTCTACATAAGAGAGAATCCCCAAAATGTTGCATTTTGTCTCCATTGGCTCTCCCCCACCGTCTCTTCAGTCCTTCGATAGAAGCCTATTTCTCTGTTTTCAGTGGGGAATTGCACACTTTATCAGAAGCAGCCACAGTAAAGGTGACTGAAGTGAGCTAGACCTGATTCATTCTGCTTTTATGTTTCATTTCAGTGCAGAGTTGCGTAGGCTAAGCTCCAGAACTCATTCATCTCCTAACTCTGTATTGTTCAGCGTTGAAATGGCTTACTTATCCTGGCACTTAAGTACTACAGTAACTGATGTTTTATGAGCATGTAGCTTTCTAGATGTCATAGACAGAGTTTTATCTTTCTTAAGAGGAGGAAAAATCCTACGAAGTATGTTGGTCTTTCAAGTCCTCTCTTCAATGAACCCTTAATTAAAAGTTGTCTTCCATGGTACTTATGCCTCCCAAGAGACAGAAAATGCTCCCACAGCTCCCTAAGGTAATTTCTCTCCATTCTAGCATCTAGAAAACTATCAAATGCTTGTAAATATAACTTCTTCTTTTTATTTCTTGTTATTTTCTTTTCTTATTTTAAGACTGATGAAAGAATAAATTCTATCCCTTACAAGTTATTACATAGGTTAAAAAATCCTCTGCCTGGGAGTACTGTAAAGACAGCAGTTTGTTTCTGTGACATTAATGTGGGAAGAGCAGTGATGAATATCGGCAAGGGTGCTATGGATATATTCCATAGGAAGAGTTCCTACCCAGCATATACCAGATCTTGGATTTAATCCTTAATGTATTTTTTTATAGGCTGCGCTAGAACACAGAGCAACTGACATAGGACAATACTCTGAGATCAGCCTGCAGAATGTCTCCAGTTAGAGGGGAAACATTTGAATTAGGACTACTCAGTACTGTGCAAAATATGTCTGTTCTGAAATATTGACTTCAGTGGGCCATATAGAAATAGTTCCAGAACCTGTATGCATATAAGGGACTATAAAAAGGAAATCTTGGCTCTGGCACCCTATAAGAGAACACATATATACTCTGCTCTCCTAACCTGTTTTATTTCATTCTTTTTTTGTTTGCTTGTTTGTTTTTTGTTTTGTTTTGTTTTCGAGGTAGGGTCTCACTCTAGCCCGGGCTGACTTGGAATTCACTATGTAGTCTCAGGGTGGCCTTGAACTCATGGTGATCCCCCTACCTCTGCCTCCCGAGTGCTGGGATTAAAGGTGTGTGCCACCACGCCTGGCTACTCTTTCATTCATTTTTATACTTTCCTTATTTGATATCTAATTTTAGTTTATCAGGTCAGCATTGCTCTGCTCTGGTTTGTTTCTCCTTTTTATGATAAGCTTTCCCAAAGAACACAAGTTGTTCTGGAATTGAGGATCTTTCTGTCTCAGCCACACAAGAGTTTGAATGTTCTAGGTAATCTGATGCATTTATTTATCAAAGGAAAATGATGTCTCAATCCTATAACATAGTTCCATTGAAATAAAATGAATGATTTAGCAATACATTTCAGCCAATCACTTAACCACAGATGTACAAGTCTTAATGCAGAAACATAAGGAATGGGAAAAATAAAGACCACATAGCTCCTCCAAAAATTACTAATTCTACAGTAATAAACACCAATGAGACTAAATTATAACATTCTAGACAAAGAATATTAAAAAGATATTATAAGAAAGTTCAACAAAGTTGAAGAGGATAACAATAAAGTATAGAATGAATGCAAATATAAAACAAAGGAATGAATGAAACAAGAATGTCAATAAAGAAAAATAGGAATTTATGTTTTGTTTTTTAAAGAGGAATTTATTAATGAGCCATAAATACTGAAGAAATCAAGTTAACATTTTGCAAATGAAAACCTTAATAAATAAAACCAAAACCTTGGTGGAGAGTTTTACCAATGAAATGGATCAAGAAAAATACAAATTACAAAGGCTTGAAGACAAAGTAGATGAATTAAAACATTTAGAAAATGACAAAGATAAAAAGGCAAGAAAATATAAGCATAATATACAAGATCAATGGAACACCATTAAAATAGGAAATCTATGACTAATGAGCATAGACAGAGCAGAAGAAAGTCAAGCTAAAAATGCAGGACTTATATTTGATAAAATCATAGTAGAAATATCCCTAAATCTAGAAAAAAATGACCATATAGATCCACAAGGAATTTAGAATGTTGAGTAGATAAGACCAGAAAAGAGATTCCCCATATCATATCATATGACACCTAAAGCACTGAGCATACAGAAAAAGAAAGGATATTGAAAGCTTGAATGAGGACTGCCAAGTCACACAGAGTGGCAAAGTCATGAGAATAATACATTTCTCAACAGAATCCTTCAAATCCAGGAGGTCACAGAAACATGTCATTCAAGCACTGAAAGACAATGACAGCCAACCCAGATTATTATACTTAGCAAAATGATCCTCCATAATTAAAAAGAAAAACTTTTATTATAAACAGAAACTAAAGTAATATTCTTGGTCATAACTACAAGAGGTACTTGAAGGAACCCAACACGCTGAACAGAAAGATAAATATATCCAAAAGGCCACAAGAAATAATTAACTTCCCAAGATTAGTAAGCAATTGAGGATTACAAAGTAGTAAACACTTCCAAACAACAAAATAGCAATTACTATATACATTTTAATGATAATTTTGAAAATTAGTGGTCTCAATTCTTCCAAACAAAAAACCCAAACTATCAGATTATCAGATTGGATGACACAATAGCATCCATAGATTTGTTGATTCACAGGCTATATTCCTCATTGCCAAAAAAAAAGACCTTTGGATGAAATTATGATATTGAAAACAAGTGATATTAGAAATCAAGGAGGTATGAGAATATTTATGTCTTCTAAAGACATAAAATCATAACTAATCAGAAGAGATAAAATAGGTCACTTCATATTGATTAATTAAACAATCCACCCACCTGGAATGTGTTATAATTCTAAACATATAGGCTGTGAGCATTGGTGCACCAAATTTCATAAACACGATTGGATCTAGAGACACAAATGAATTCAACATGATAGTATTAGATTTTGTGAATACCTGACTTTCATCAATAGACAAGTTTCCCAGCCACATCTCCCCCCAAAAAACAAACAAAGAAGCATCTGAGCTACATGACATTCTAGATTAAATTTACTTAGCATACATCTACAGACTATTTTACCCAAACACACTTGTCTACATTTTCTTTGTCAGTCTTTACGTTCTCTAATCTCAGCCACATAATACACTGTGAAGAATTCAACATTTTAAAACAATTGAAATAAGTCCTTGTATTTGTATCTGATCCCAACAGAATAAAGCTAGAAACTGACAACAAAAGAAACTACAGAACATACAGGAACTCATGGAGCTGAAGCACCATGCTATTGAAGGAAAAATAAGTCATTAAAGAAAGCAGGAAGAAAATATAAATATTCCTAGACTCAACTGAAAGGAGAACACAACATGGAAGAAGCACCTTATACTTCAGTTTTCCATCCTTAAAGAAGTGATTCATCCTTTTTCTCTGCAGGAGCATGTTAGTTTCATGATTTAAATAAGTTCTTTTCAATATCTTCTCAAGTATAAGGCTGTATCATCCATACACAAATGAGGTGTCTAATTGAACAAGATGTGGGATAACTGATATAAATGTGTATCTTAGTAAAAGAAATACTAGATTGAAGGGCAGTCTCCTTATCTTCCATGTTTATTTTTCCAGCCCCACATCTCTCTTTCCTGGACTATCTGCCAGTGATCTTGGTGTGTTAGCCTCCGTCCTATACTAAGTACCAGTGTGACCTCATTAGTTCTCTGATCTTTTATAGCCCCTCAATAGGTCCTGTCATCTAGAGCTACTCAATTTATTTTTATGACTTTCTCCTCCCTCCTACACTCTCACATGACTGTCCTAGGACAGTATCATTCTCAAGTGCAGATGCTCAGGGTGAGGTCTCCTAAGAGCCAGGCATTCAGGTAAGGTTAAGGGATGGGAAAGGCGTGGAACTCAGTCAGCAGCTGTTGGTGTGGGCAATGATGCCCACAAGTTTTCAGAGAAAATGATGCTGTTTCTCAAGATTGGATGTTGACCTGAGGGTGGTGAGCACATTAAATTAGTGTACTTTTCCTGGTAACTTCTTTCTCCTGTTTTCCTTCTTCACTATGAAAATGTTGATAATGTGATTAATGTTTTGAGTTCCTTAAAAGACCTTGCAGGGAAAAATTACAAATTACTATTGATTCCTCATCAAAATCCATATTGTATTTACTTTGGGCCACTGTTTCATGTAGGATTAGTATGTATTATTGCACCCTAGCTTGTTAGTGGGCCATGTGCAAGGGAGTGATCAATGGTTCAATGTCAGCCTTCAAGGGTATATTGAATAAAGTATTTTTTCACAAGTCAGCATTGGTTCTGATTCTAATTAACATTTCAGTGTTGATTTGAAGTGTGGAATAGGGAGTAAGCTTATTAAATATGCAGATTACTCTACGTTGAGTAGGGGTGATTATTGACTCAAACCACACTGTAAGAATTTATAAAGACCTTGACAAATTAAGCAAGGTGATTAGAAGTAAGATAAAGCTTAATAGGGACAAATATGTGATAATTTGCTCAGGGTTGTATGTGTGAGTGTGTGTGTACACTCACATACATCCACATCCTCAGAATTAGAGATGAAGACAGTTTCAGAAGGAATATCAGACCATTATAAATATGAAATGTAACAGTGTTTATCAAGAAAATGACCAGGGTCCCCTAGTAACCTAAAAATTGTTCAAACCATTTAAAGACTATCATGGCCTCGGTTTAAGGTCCATAAATTATGCAAACATTAACAGTAGAAAAAATGATGACTTATCTAATGTCTGCAAAAAATAGTGAGTAGTAGATTCTTGGGATGAGAACTAAAGGATTTTAGTCTTTAACATCACAAGAAAAAAGCTAAACAAAAATGAGCAATGCCTCTATTATATAAAGAAATATCATGTTGGAGGTGGTAAGCAGCAAGCACCCATTATTCTCTGATTACAAAAATGAAAGGCTCTCTGAAATAGAATTTGGAGTCAGGCATGAGCGAGGACTTACTAGTGTTAAGTTTTCTTAAAATAAAAGTGACTCAGAAAGAAGAAATAATGTCAGTTTTGAGGGCTGGCTTATGAGCCTTAAGATGCTTCTAAATCACATTACTTCATGCCTCCAGTAATGTTCAAAGCTCTCTGACATGATGATTGTATTAAGATTTTTCTTAACACTGGTTTTGAAATATGCTCATCCTCAGGGAACTTCATGGTAATTAGTGAAGTAATTCGTGTATTTTCAAGGATGTAGGAATATATAATCCACTATTCTACTGTTGAAGTTTATTGGATTATTTGAAGATACCACTTTTACATAAATATTACAATCAGCAGTCAATGATAACAAAATGAAATGCCACATAAATTTAGGATAATTTCACATTAATTCCTAGTGTGTTATGGTAAATATACTTTATATTTATTTTATATTATATAAGGCACATACTGTGTCTCATACACAGGAAAACTGCAAGATGACTGAATTAAAAGAATCCTAGTACCTTTTGTAGAGAAGTTTTTCTTAATTACTATATTTTATAATATATACTTTATTATGATCTAGTATATGTTATTTAAGTATAACAATATTGAGTGGACCTTTATAATATATAAGTATATTTAATATGTAATATTATTTATTTAAGAATTTAACATATAATATATAAATTTATATAATATTAATACTTAATTTGCTGTTAAGTATTGATTTTTAATAAATATTTATTTAACTGGTATTACCATTATTATTATAAATAATAAATATTTTAGGAATGGCAGGATTAGGGTTAGACTTCTAGTGGAAAATATGTAGTATAACAGAATTATTTCAGAAGATTATTTTCTTACATTTGTATAACACCTATTTTAAAGACTTTAATAATCATTACAGTTTATTGTTTTGTTATGTGTCTTTGAAGCAAGGTTTCTTATGTAGTTCGAGTTGGCCTCAAAGTCACAATACTCTTGCTCTAGTGCCCCAAGTGCTGGGATTTTAGGTGTGTACCACCTTACCTGACACAGTCAATTTCATTAGTTATGCTGACAGCAATAAGAAGAGCTGCGCATTTTTGACTTCCTCTGGGTTCTTTAAAACGAACTGCCTCATCAGCTTTTTGATTTGTAAGTGAAGTGCAGATCTTTCTAAGGATGAAAACACAGTCCCCTAAGTAGCCTGCAACATCCCTCTTTCTCGTGTACATTGACTGAGTTGCCTGTGGCTGTCCTTCCTAACCACAGGGAGGATGGACTGTTTCTGATCACTCTGCTGAGAAGATAGTGCAGGAAGGGTCCCTAAATCCACCAGGAAAGGCTTCAGTGCCATTGGCTGGATTATCATTTCTCCCAGATTGTAGTATACCAGAAGCACAGTGCTCCAGAGGAGATTGGTATCTTCCTTGTGCATATTGATAAACACTTTTGCTAAGCCAAACATATTTGAAACTGACTTGTATTTAAAGCAGTTCTTAGAAAGAAAAACCAAGCCAGGAGTGTGTCTCCACACCTCAGAGAGTTAGGCTGTTGAGGCAGGAAGATCGGGAGTTTAAATTCAGCTTCTGCTAGTGAGTTTAAGGCCAGTCTGGGCTACATGAGAAACTGTTTCCAAAACAAACAGGCAAATAGAAATCCACATTTTTAAAAGATCAAAACACACCCCAGAAAAGTTCAGAGCCCAAGACTGAGAGGCTTCCTTAATACCTCACATTGAAGGCAGGACAGGTGCGGAGAGGGCAGAAGAGATGGTCAGCAAGGCTGCAGCACATGGGGCCTTTCCCAGTGACCCTCCAGTACTGTCCACTCTTCATCTCCTCCTGCCCTCTGGACCCTCCCGTGGCATCCCTCAGAGATTCCTCCCTCTCTAAGAAGGCCTTGCTTAGGACACTCCCTGTCTCCACAAGAAAGGACCTCTGCACCCTCTGCCCTGCCTGGACTCATACTACCTTCAGACTGCAGCTTGCTCTTCAAAGGTTTCTGCTGTTCTGAGTAAAGGATGTGGGTAGCATGGAGAGAAATGAAGCCACCGGTGCTGGGGCAGTGTTTCTATTAGAGATAGCAAATTACCTTAAAGCATACTGAACCTGTCTTCTTTGAAACAGCTTATTCCATCCGTTAAAGTGATGGTGACAATCTTTTCAAAAGAAGAAACCCAATTTTATTAGGCCATGAGCACCCTCTCAGTAGATAGGAGTACACTTCAGACACTGCAGGGTGAACCAGACTCTGCAAACCACATTTCACTTCTGACACAAAGAAGCCCTCTTTCCTGGGCCAGCTGCTCTTAGTACCCTTGTATTTCAACTGATTTTCTTTGCAAATTTGTGTCTGAAATTGGCCAATCATACAGAGGACAAGGAGCTGCTAAGACAAGGAAAGTGATTTCCCAAAGAATGTGCCATGGGCATTCAACAATAGAACAAGGGGAAAAAGCCCTTGGGGGACCTACTCATTGTTTGTTTCCTAAAGTAGAGATGCATATTCTCCTTTCTCCTCATTATCTATGTATTCACAAAAACATTCCTCATTGAATTTTCCGTGGCAGACTTACTAAATATTACAAATGGTGAATGTATCTTCTCCTTATTCTTGTTAGTTTAATTCCTTCTTTTTCCATTAGAATCATAAATTCCTTTGATATCTTCTAACCATTTCATCTAAGTGTTAGTTGATCAATTTTCCATTTTATCTTGCTTCTGATATTTCTGTGGATATCTCTCTCTGTCATTTGGCCCCTTTGGGAACAATATCCAATTAGTTCCAGGTCTCATGTCTCCCAGAATCATGGACCTTAGTTTTTTCAATGGTTTATTTTTAGTCCTATTTGTTAAGATTTTTCTTTTTTATTTGCCTGGGTTCTGATTTTATTTATTTTACATACACGTCAAATATTTTGGCAAGTCATTCACTGGAGGTTTGCCAAAACCATCACAACAGAATTTGCCATTGCAGACAATCCCAAAAAAAAAAATCTATCAGGGGAAAAAAGGCTTTGTTTCTTTAACTACAAAATACTTCTTACTGTGATAAACTATCCACTGAATGGGTGATAGTGTAAAATAGCAATCTATTTTTCTGCAATGCTAGTTTAATAGGAATGCTAACCTTCCAAAATGAAAGTAATGTTTAAAGAAAGAACGGGCTAAACAAATGAGCCCTATTCATTCTTGAGTGTGTTTCCAGACTAGGGGCTAAATTCAGAGTTTCAAATAATTCTTTTAAAAAGCAGTGTCTATTTTAACAAGGTATATAGAGAAGTAACATTTCATCATAACACAATTTTCAGATGTGGGCAGGTGCCTAGTGTAAGAAGCAATGAGGAGACAATGGAATATGCTATTACAGGGAAGAAATTCACCAGGTACAAGGAAGTACCTTTTATCGAGAAAATATCTACCAAAATGTAGAGATAAGGCAAGTCAAGAAGTGATGTTTTTAGCCTATACTAGGAATATGGATGAAGCACGGGGCTTTTCGTAGCAATAGAATAATAAGGCTTAGTCTGAATGCTTTCAAAAGCTAAAAAGCTTGAGTGATTTTCAAAGGGCACAGCAACACGGAGAAGATATTGAATAAAACCACAATGTGACTGGAGTTGCCCTAAATTATACATTTCCTCTGTGTACATCATGTTCACCTAAAGATAGGGAAAAGACTTAGAAATAATTGTCTAGCTAAAACCAATGGAGGCGATGAAAGAGAACCAGATGCCTCAGTCAATGAAGGGGAAGAGCCACTCGCTGAGCGAGTCTGATAAGAAAATAAGGTAAAGGCAATTCTAGAGGCCATGATAATGAACAAAATAATAGTAACAATAATAATAAAACTGATAATTGCACCTACTTATAACTGAGCACTTATAGCAAGCTAAGCACCAAGAAAGTGTCATCTATGCACTGAGTAATTCAAACCTCTGGCTGCCTTCATGCACAAAGATTAACTACCTCATTTAATAGGGAAGGAATTGCCTGTTGGAGAAATTGGAATAATTCATTAAAACGTTGAAACACAAATATTTATGTCTTCAAATGCATGTTTTTTACAAACTAATAAGCTGCCCAATTCAGAGCCCGTGGCAATGTCTGTCGGTGGCCTCCTGGCTGTTCTCGCCACACAATCCTGTTTTCTAATCCTTTCCCATGTTTCTTGAGTCTGCTTGACACTTTCCTTCTTTGCTTTTTCATTTTAAGATTTGAATCACTCTTTCTGCTAGAAATCTTCCCTCTGAGCTATACAGATGACTGTTTGGCTCCTACAGTCCATGGACAGCAGTGGACACTGAACGGGCTCCCCAAAGATTGTGAGGGGGCCTCACAGCTGCCAAGGTGCCCTTCTGTTGGCAGATGCTAAAGTCAGCATCCAGAGGAGGAAGCTAGGGAGAGATGGACTGTTTTTGTCTTTTTTTTCCACTGTCAGCCCTTTGCCTGAAGGATCTAATGACAATCCCATCAGACACATTTCATTTCTCCCCCTATCCAAAGGAAACATACCTTCCAATGTAATAACTTGAGTTGACTCACTCTATGCCATGACCAATGGGATTAGCTTTACAAATCTCCAGATCCAGGGCTGGCAGCTCAAACTAGTCACCTCCTGGAAGTACTACACACAACCAGGTTTCTTCTGCATAAGGTGAAAGTGAATGAGAGGTTTACAAGTCATTTAATAGATTCATATAGGTCACATCTACTCTCTTTCCGAAGAAAATCAGCTACAAGTAAGAGTGAAAGTTCACTGCAGAGACACAAGGCATATTTTCAGCGAGGACAGTTTGAGATATTTATGCCCTTTCAGCAACACATTTATTGTGATAGAATTCCAGTAATCCAAATTCATAGACTTTATCAAAAAATTTGCTATGAAGAAACTAATGACAATTTTCTCTCCCAGATTAATATACAATTTCATTGTACTCAAATGCATGAGTCTCAAGGATGTTTATAAAAGGCCATTTTTTCTCTGCTAGAAAAAAAGAAAGAGAGAGAAAGAGAAGGAAAGAAAGAAAGAGAGAAAGAAAGAAAGAAAGAAAGAAAGAAAGAAAGAAAGAAAGAAAGAAAGAAAGAAAGAAAGAAAGAAAGAAAGAAAGAAAGAAAGAAAGAAAAGGAAAGGAAGAAAGAAAGAGAAAGAAAGAAATCAATGGGGCGCTATAGTGCCACCTGGTCTTTATATGAAAGCTAGATAACCTGGTGAAATGCAGCTGTGACCAGTGTGTGATAATGTTGAGGACATTGTATTGTCTCTTTTCCTAAATTGGGAAGGCTCACTAGGCATCACAGCTCCACAGTTCACAAACCACACTTCTGCTTCATATTGAAATTCAACCTACCCAACATCAAAGCGATTGTTAGCCTCTATATCTGATATCAGACTCACATATTAATTGTATATGCTTAAGTTTAAGTGTTTACTTTTCTAATAGAAAGAGGAGGAGGATATCCAGCTGATTGGGGATGGGGAGGGGGGCATTGGGGAATTGGGGATAACAACTCATTGTTTGCCCACTGAATAATGTAACTCATTATGGACAATAAATTTATATTTAAGACATAAAAAAAGAAAGAGTAAAATTATCCTTAATCTACTTAGACTCCCAAATTTCATTTCACAGAATTGCAATAAATTATATCGTTCCCCTTATATAATATACATGTAAAATAATTGAAGAATATTTACCTATCCTATATCACTATTTGGTATTAGTATTAATTATTATGAGTATTCAGTACCCATAGGTTGATGCTAATTTGATAGGAGACCAGTATGGGAAACAAAAAAAAAGAACTCTCAGTCAGATGATGGGCAATAAGGCTGATTAGCATGACAAAGCATTTGCTTGATGTCATCATGTTCTACTTACAGCTACACACCATCATTTTTGCTCTGTGAATGAATGCACGCCTCAGAAGGAGCTGATGCTTAACAGACACACAGCATGAGCATTCAGAGTTTTCTGAGTGTATGCGACCTGCAGAGGAGAATGCAGAGAATCCTTTTGAGTGTACTCACAGATAACTCTGAAATGCTGCAGATTCCCCCATTCCTTCTGTGGCCAGGGAAGTATTGCCTATTGTTGAAAAATAAAAATGGAAAAAGTTCATAGCCATGGTAATGTATTAATCTGGTAGTTATCCTGAGATCATTTTTCATTTTAACACAGTGACTGGGATGTCTACAAAGAAGCCTCTCAGCTTTTGACTTTCACTTATAATTTCCCGAGGAGTCCATCACATAGAATAACATACTCCATTTCTTCAGGGGCTCATAGCATAGGCTGCAGCACTCCTGCTGTTCATGCTGTACAATCTTGTTAGCATGAAAAGCAAAATGTCTACTGAAAATCATCCTCTCCTTCCAGCTCTGGCTCCTGAGCCAGCCTTCTGTTTCTATGAGAGCTATTTGTGCTCACTCCACTTGGCCCCAGTCACTTTAATTTTTCACCTTTGGTGCTATCTTGGTGTGCTATAATGGCAACATTGAATCAGACAAGCTGTAAGTATTATTGCAGGCATGTCTCAAGGCAAATTGATAGCTGAACTTGATATCAGAAACTTCTGGGGGGAACATGTCTTTGTTCTAATTTACAAAACGTTCAGCTATTCTGAACCTGAATGATGTTGGAAGTAAACAGCCTCTTTTCTGATATCAGGGCTTTACAAAGGCAATATATTAAGATATCCCTTTAAAATATTTATTGTGTACAAAGCAGTTTCACCAACCAAATTGTTTATTGTGTAACTCTGTACTCGGGTTGTGAAATTCATATTGAAAGTAAAGCTATATCTCACATACCTGATGACATTAAAGATTGCAACATTTGATTACAATTTTATTTTTATGGAAGTCTAAGGGAGAATATTGATTTATTAATAGATTATTGTGTGGTTATTTGGGAAAACTATATATGTAGATATAGACAACATATGGTCTTCTAGGTTCTTTTGTATATGAACTCATTGTCACCAAGGTGAAGCCTTCTGATAATTAAAAATCAAGATTGATGGCCAGATGGGCCAAGCAGAAAGCTATCAATCATGTTCATAGCCCTAGCTCAGGCCTTCTCTATCCATAGACCTGCATGTGGTGGATACAAATATCCTGCTTTCCTTTCTCCTTCCTGGGTAACATTTTTAAATGTCCTCAGCTGTGTGTTGAGAAACGTGTTGAAAATGTCAGTTTTTGCAATAAAATTTTATTCCCACTACTGGAAAAGAGTAAACTGTACTCTAGAGAGAGAGAGATTATTGCTATGATATCACAAGGTAATTATGCTAGACCTCAGAAATAAATGTCCCCTCGCCCTAGCATAATGTAGCACCCTATTTCATCCAGCTTTCGTCTTCAGTTACTTATTTATATTGAATTATTCGTCTATTTTTTTACAATTGATAGGATTGATTTCTAGCTGTAGGATATTCCAGAAAATTCCGCACATCAAAGAGTGCTTTTAAATACACCATTAATGTGCATATATTTAGAGTGAAAAGGAACATCATAGCAGTTTTCATGGAGGAAATGAAATACAGGACAGAAACCCAAAATTCAATAAAGTACACATTAAATTTTGCTGAAGCTACAAGTAGAAATTGGTATTTCTGTAATAAACAGGGGCTATATTTTTGTTGTTGTTGTTTAAGATAGTTTTGCACATTTTTGAGATCAATTGAACTGCAAAAGTAGTCCCAGTACCTTTGATCAATGCTAGTGTTGGTTTTAAAGCTCTTTGGAGAAACATTTGTTAACTCATTCTGAAAACAGACCAAAAGGTCAAAGGAATATATTATGTGAGATTTATGGGCCATGGTTGTGGATTGCCTTGGGCCTGTATTCTTGTTCAGAGTATGGTACAGTGTTTCAAAACATCTCCCATTCCCAGAGGTAATGAGTTTGAAACATGCCAGCATTAGATTTTGAACAGTATTCCAGAGATACATACTGCTTCTTAAATGCCAGTCGTGAGCATCGGGCACCTGCACAAATTCAATGAATTCCTATGGAGTAGTAAGTAGCTCTCCAAGTTAGAAAGTAGAAAGCACAGAATGGCTAAAAAGCTCAAATTTAAGAAAACTCTACCAATCTAGAGATGGTAGACAACCTAGGACCAAGAGATGCTATGTCTAACTCAAAGATTGGCTTGGAAAACTGGAAGCATTATACTGAAAAAGTGAAAACTGAAGTTGAAAGTAGTTGGCTTTCAGAAATATGAAATGTACCTTGTTTGAATGTGAATATAAATTTAGAAATCTCTCCCTCCCTTCTATCACTCCCTTCCTCCCTCCTTCCTTACTTCCCTTTCTTCCTCCCTTCGTTCTTGCCATGTGACCCTTCCCCTTTCTCTTTTTCCCTCTTCTACCTACCTGCGCACACACACACACACACACACACACACACACACATACACACACACACTATACCATCTAAAACCACACCATAAATAAAAGCAACAAAAAATATGGAAGAACTAGTACTTGCAGTAGAAACACTATGACCTCTGAGAAGACAGGCATGTTTAAAGCCTAGCTCTATACATCACTGACTGTGACCAACTGCTCATTTGTTCTCTGGCCTTAAATTTTCTCATTTATAATATTGGTGAAATAGATTTCAATGTCCTGCACTGCAGTGTGGCATGTCTGCTCCTGGGAGGATGTGAACAAACATCTATTCATCCCAGACAAATCAAGGATGACAGATCAAAGAAATGTTTCTAGTCAGTCTAGCTTAGTGCGCTAGTGAGTTCATTGGGGTTTCTTGCAGGCATCAGGGTGAGGGTTTACTCAAACAGGAGCCTGAGTTCCTCAAAGGTAGCTGCACCATCCTGGCATGCAGGATGATTCAGGAAAGCTGCAGCCCTGGAATCCCCACAGGACTTTCAGGCAGCTTAGCTGGTCAGTTTCTCTCCCAGAAGTAGTGACTGTTTCACCACCTGGAAGAAGGGACTTGTGAATCTTACAAGTTTCAGGACCTTATTAAACCTGTGAACTGTTTACTTCCTGCTCCTTGTAAATTTGCATCATTTCCTGAGTCTCACAAGACTCCCTCCTGGGAGGAATGTTTCCATTTGAGAAAATTGCTGCACAAGTATGGAGAGTAAATGTCAGTTGCTTATTATGTAGAGAAGCCACTCAGCCATGGCTGTTTTGGGTTTATATTTGACTTCAAAACAAGTTGCTTGTATAAAACATGACTATCATACAAAAAAACTGAAAGCCTTGTCATGTAAAAGAACATAGGCTTAATGCTTATAATGTATTGAAATTCAAGTGAACTAGGTAATTATTATTACTAGCATGTAATATGTACATCATTGATTACATTGCTTATTTCCCCTAGTGTAGTTTCAATAAGAAACAATGCATTTTCACCTTTCCTTCAATAATGATTTTGTCTTGTCATAATTTGTCATATAAGCCTTAATAGCATTTCTTATTCATTACAGCTTAACATTACAAATCCATAAATTCAGAAAAGTAGTTTGGGGCTGGAGAGATGGCTCAGTGGTTAAGGTGCTTGGCCACAAAACCTAACGACCTGAGTTTGATTCCCCAGTACCCACGTAAAAACAGATGCACAAAGTGGCATATGCATGTGGAGTTTGTTTACAGTGGCTAGAGGCCCTAACACACCCATTCTTCTCTGTCTTTCTCTCTCTCTCTCTCTCTCTCTCTCTGATTGCATACAAATGAATAAAAATATTTTTAAAAAAGAAAAGCAGTTTGATATAGAGCTCCACAAATTCATTCATAATCTACCATGTTGCTTCTGTGTCGCAGTTGCTAAATTGAGACATTTCTTGTTTTCTAAAACGCTGACAAAGATGTTCCACTTAAATTATATATCTTTTGACTTAAAGAAGGTGTCAGGGCAACTCATTGCTCTTCAAGAGGAAATACGATGTCTGCTCTTGTACTTAGTAGATCATTTTTCCATGGAATTAAAAAATCACAACTCTATTTCTGTTTGAAAATATTTAATACTCTTTCTCATGTCTCTCTTGTCTCCCAATAACTAAGGTCTCTCCAGGACCTGTCCAAGCAAACAGAAATCCCTTACGGCACAGTGCTGGACTCTGCAGTGTATGAACATGTTCGTGTGAAGGGTCTGAATCCTTTTGAGAGGGACAGCATGTATTCCCAAATGTGGCGAATGATCAACCGAAGCAATGGATCTGAGAACAATGTCCTGGAGTCACAAGCGGGCATTCAAAAGGTATCAGAAATAGTTTTTATTCATAGTCTTTACCATGTTGTCTTGTGTGTGGCAATGGCTCAATTGAGATTTATCTGTTTTTTTGTTTTCTAAAACCCTGACTTAGAAGTTCCAGCTAAATTATGTCTGTTATTTAAAGAAGGTCTCAGGGCAGCTCACTGTTTCCCAATAGGAAATTCAAAGTCCACTCTGTTATCAGTTTCCCATGGAATTCAAAAATCACAAGTTGTTTGTTATTTTGTTCAGAAAGGGATTAAGGACTCATAAATATGAAGACTAGAAATTTTTTGCAAATCCCATTCCAAATATCATTCAGGTTATCGAATTCCTTTAAATGACTTAAGAGTGTTTTCTACACTGCATTGTTTTTAGATTAAAGTTTTATCTTTACCTGTGATTATGTAAAGCTATTTGAAACAAAAATTTAATCTTGTCAACAAATGAGGTTCCTGCAAATGTCTGTTCCTGAATGTGAACAAACTTTATCTGCTTCTTGTTTCCTATAAACATCAGTTAAAAGTAGCTATACACACAAAGGCCTTTTCTCTTTTGTAAAAAACACAAAGCTATCCCTCATTCTATACAGAAACAACTCTGGTCCATCAAGCTATATCAGATAAAACTATTTTTTTTTTCATAAAATGATTTCCAGTGGCTAGCTTGGTGACAATGGCATTTGTCACATAATCATGGAACAACAAACTAATATCAATAATGGTGGCAACAGTATTCTTTACTATTACTCTGTAACCTTACATAGCAGAATAATTGTGACCATGGGTCAGTAGAAAGCATCACCTCCCTGCATCCCTCCCCTCCCCAAAAGAGAGAAATTATCTTTTTGAGAATTAAACAGAAATTCTTATTTTGTGTTTATACTGTTTTAAGATACCTTGTGCCTATAGCTCATATCTCTTTCTATATTGTATCATTACAATGTCATTTCATTTTCTTTTCTCTCATCAGAAATATTTACTTTTAATTACGTATTTTAAAACATATCCATATCCACTCATATATTCATTTATTTATCCTAAATGTTTGCTAAGTTCTAACTATGTTCAGGAACTGGAGCTTGGCTTACCATCAGAGAAATGATGACTGGGCTCCCAAACTAGAGAATTTATGAAGAGGAAAATAAAACACGCAACTTAAGTTGGGATCAATCACTACTTTGAAATGATAACAGGATGCGATTGTCAGGATGAAAGAGAAGCCACAGTTCCCTCGGCTATTTTGTGTCTCATTCTGCACTGTCAAAAATAAACATAGTGCAGGAAATGGAAGCATGAGCTTTGCAGGCCTCTCATCCTGGGTGTGAATCCAGCTCATTTAGAAAAATACAACCCATGAACTACTAATTTTAGAAGCTTCCTGAGATTTAGGAGTTTCTTCATGATGTTGGCAATTCCTACCTCACACATATGTTGCCACATGCCTATAATCCCAGCACTCAGATGACTGAAGCAGGAGGATTGTGACTTCCAGGTCAACCTAGGGCACATAGTGAGGATGTGTCTCAAAAATTCCAATGACCCTATCTCAGAAGAGATCTAGAGATTGCAAGGAGAATGACTACTGGAGGAATTTGTAACCACAAAATTTGACTGCGTATTACTCCCATCAACTGTAAATTGTCACATATTAAAAAGAACACACAGGAGAAGAACTAGAAAGCAGCTTCTATTTTCTGATCATCTGCAGAGAAGGAAAGTTAATAAGTTGAAAAGTGCAAACTAAGTCCTCAAATATTCATTGCATCATGTTTGCTCTGTTTTCTGATTTACTGTAGCAAAGTGAAGAATAACTTTTTGAACTCACAGTAGAAAAATGTGTAAGTGAAATTGTTTGTAGTGTGTATTTCTCTCACCCAGACAGAGAGCCGATAATTGATAGGACAGAGAATAGTTATTAATTATAAAGTACATTTTGTGAGATTTTTGACAAGTCTCTATTAAAAAAATGGAACTAACCAATACATGATAACCTCCTCACCTGCTAAAGCTCGCTGGAGATTCAGAAAGCGACAACTTTAACAAATAACTTGTGATTAAAGACTCTTTTGAATCCACTGGGCTTGCACAGCTCACAGAGCAGCTCCCTGTTCTCTGTCAATGGTTTCCAATTTGTGTAGGCCGAGATGTCAAAAATAGTCTAGGTCAACTTTCCACAAAAGGCCAACCTTCTTCTAATGGTACCATTGACAGGAATCCATAGGAATAGCAACTGCCTCCCAGAAAGTCCTATGAAAACCTACCCTCACAACTTGTGACTTTAAATAGATCTCATTAATGTCTCAGGCTGGGCTTGTTCTTAATTGAGCTACTGGTCTCATTAAGTTGCTCCTACTTGAAGGTAGTTCTTAATACCTTCTAACATCTTTGTTCTTCTGTACCAAAGAAATCCGTGTAACTGAGCATGCAGTCCAGAGTTCTGATTTACTATTCTTGTGAGACATTCACCGGTACCCAACTAACCTAATTAAACTACAACAAATTTGTTTCTTTCTTGCTCTGCCTAGGACTTTTTTGCATAGGAATAAAAAGTAGAATGCGAAAACTACAACTATTTTTTTTCAGTCAATCAAACTTATTTCTGGGTACTTTCTATGTATCACACATTAGTCAAAGGGTATCCAGAAATATGAACAGAGTCTGGGACATGGCTCCATTGGTAAAGCCCTTGCTACCTGTGCAAGCATCAAGACCCGAGTTTAGATCCTAAGCACTCACTGAAATGCCAGGCGGGTGTAGCCACCACCCTGTAATCCCAGGCCTCAGAAGGTAGAGACAGGATCTCCCAATGACAAACTAGCTAGCTAGATTAGCCAAACCCACAAGCTCTGGGTCCAAGAAAGAGACACTGTCTCAATAAGTAAGGTGAAGTGGGAATAAGAAAGATATCCGACCCAAGTGGGAAGAGGATATCCAGCTGATTGGGGATGGGGAGGGGGCATTGGGGAATTGGGGATAACAACTCATTCTTGGCCCACTAAATAATGTAACTCATTATGGACAAGAAAAAAAAGAAAAAAAAAAAGAAAGATATCCGATTTTTCAGCCTCTGGCCTGCACATACACAAAAATGGCATGTGAATAAATGCTTGCATGGGTTTACCTTCTATCAAGGGTGACAGACAATAAACCTGGTAAATCTGTACATTCAGTATTGAGAAGTATTAACGAGAAACAGAAGAGAGAGTAGAGGAATGAGGGGGAGATTATGGAGAGGTTGGTTGTTCTGTCTTATATCAGGTAGCCAGGTAAGCGATCACAGAGAAAAGTACATTTGCACTTGAAGTTTTTATGTGTGTATAAGAGAGAGAGGTACAGACATACAAAGAGGTGATGTTATATACTTGGACAAAGGATAAGCTGGACAGATGCATGAGTTTTGAAGGACAGAAGCTGGAAATCCATTTCCATATCCTATAAATTAATAAGGCAATTAATTAGGCTACCCTAGGTTTGTTGTTGTGTTGTGTTTGGAAGAGTTTTGTTTTTGTTTTTCATATATTTATTCATTTATTTTGCAAGCAGAGAGAGGGGAGGTAGAAAGAAAGAAAAAGAGAGAAAGAAAGAGGAGGGAGAGAGAGAGAATGTACCACCAGGGTCTCTAGTCACCCACTGTAAATGAATTCCAGACCCATGTGCTACTTTGTGCATGTGGTTTTACCTTGGCAGTGGAGAATTGAATCCAGGTCATTAGGCTTTGCTGACAAATGTCTTAATGGTGAGCCATCTTTCTAGCCCTGTTTGTTTTGCTTTTATTCAGCTCTGCTAAAAGGCTGGGTAACTAAGCCAGTAATTTTATAAACTCATACAACACATATCCATATATTATTTACCAGGCATTTTTCTAGGCTTTGGAAATACAATAGCACATGTGAAAATTCTGCCCCAAGATAGATTATAGTGCAGTAGAAGCCAAGGGCAGCAACAGAAAAGTCATTTCAGAAGCATTGAGCCAGGAGAGCAGCACTCAGGACATCAAGAGATAATAACAATAACCTATCCAAGGATAAAACAAAAACCTTTAAAATCAGTTTCACAGTAAAGGGATGTTAAGCACCTGTTAGGGTTAAAACCAACAGAAAAAGAACCACTGGAGAATAAGAATGCAAGTCAGCACCAACAAGAAGACCACACACACACTGAGTGGTTGTGAGCACCTCTCTGAGAAAGTGACCTTAAACACCTGAAGAAGGAGAGGTCATGAATCATGCAAGACAGGGGGGCACAGAGGGCTCAGGAAGAGCTCCAGACAAAGAGAATAGTACCCTGACTAGCTAGAGGAAGAAGACTTCCTAGGGCAGAGGCTGGCAGGCTGGCAAGGAATGGCAGGAAGACCAGTGTGGTGGAAGCTCAGGGTGCAGAGAGGGACTGAAGGGGTGGCAGAGGGGAGATGAGATGGAGAGCAGAGTGGGGCCTGAGCAAGAGAGAAGCTACTGCATCCCCTGCTGTTTGATCTCACTAAAGCTCAGGTTGCATCTCCATTCAAAATGGAAGACATTTGACATTTGACTTTCATAAATCCGTTCAAGTGCTTCTACTTCACAGGGAAGAAGAGAATCCCTGATACAATCCCCTATGAAGCCATTTCATTGTTGCCTTTTTGCTGAGGTTGGAAAGCAGAACAGTGACACGATCTTGTTAAAGTTTCCTGCAGTTGCTGTGTGAGAACAAGGAGATGGGGTTGGATGTCGAGAGTGGACCAGGCGATTTCAGCAGAATCCATGTGAGCCAGATAAGAATGACAGAAAACCAGAGGGGCAAGGGAGTTGAGCATATGCAAAAAAAAACAAAACAAAACAAACAGGTTATTATTACTTGTCATGGATTCTGATCGTTACAAGAAGAAAGATGGTCAAGAGGAGCTGAGCACACCGGGAAGAAAGACCATAGGAGGGAAGAGCTGTGGGGGTGTCGGGGCTGCAGTGATAAGATTATAAGTAATAAGAAAAAGCTACTGGGCTGACACACGTGAAAGGGATATGAAGAGAGTGGCATTATTAAACATGATATGACAGAAGGAATGCTTGACCAAGATCAGAGGAAAGACAAGCTCTGTGAAGACAAGCAGGATGAGAGACCGAGGAATTCATTATTTAAGAAGGATGTCTATGGGAATAATCAAATCACTGGGAGTAAACAGAGTCCTCAGATAGGAAAGTGTGATGGTGAACTGAACAATAAACTTGAGCAGTATTGGTGGGATGGCCAGATGAGGAGCAGGTAGTACTGTCTGATAAAATGAGCTTCTGAGCTGGAAGAGTTTAGGGACAGGTGTCCAGGAATCTGAGTCAGGAAAAGTCACTTACTCCTGATGCAGCCCTAATGGTGTGACTGTTGTAGCAAAGGAATAATGGAAGCCATGTGGTATCCCAGAGGAGCTGCCGATGGTAGCCACTGAAGAAAGGTAAAAGGAAATTTCCATGTATACCACATCACCTTTCACTATTTAGAGTTCCCATAGAATAGTGTATTTTACCTTCATAAATATACTACCGTATTGAGATGGAGTTCCACAGAGCCTAGTGGAAGAATCCGGAGAGATGATCGGAAACAGGGAGGAAGGAGCACTTCTTTATCAATGAGATAAGGGGTGACTTGGGAATCCTGGGCCTCCTATGATTTGAGCTTTGTGTAAACAGTGCCAAGCTGGACAGTACGCTGATAAACATTGAATGGCAAGTGGCAGAGGGGTGCACATGTTCCCAGGCGTTCACTGAAGCGTGGGCAGCTCAGACACCAGTAGTCTTAGCAGCTTAGAAGAGACTTGTGTGCATTGCTTCCTGCAGCTTGTTGAGGCTGGGAAACATAACAGCTAATAAGTACTAGACATTCAGATTAACTAAATACATGCCAACTTACATAAAGGAGAAAAAGCCCATAAGCAGAAAACAGATTTGAAGCATGACAGAGTTTCACAAAGTCCTGGTTTTAAGTGCCTCTAAACTCCTGAGCCCTGCAGGCTGTATTCTCTGCCCATTCCCCACCTCCTCTGGCAGCTCTGTGATATCATTTGGCATGGAGTAAAAATGTCAAAATAGATGAAAATTAATGAGCCCGCAGCAGAAAGAAGTAAGATCAAACTTGAGCTTCAGTGAGCAACTTGGTAATAAACTGACTGGGTGCATGACTTTAAAATCTGGGTTAGGCCCCCATTACAGAAATGAATAATCAAACTGAACTCTACTTGAGAAGAAACAAAGCAAAACAGTAAACAGCTCTTGGCTATGAAAATGCCAAGCCTGGACTGTCATCCACTGGGTGTGGAGGTGAAGTGTGTGCTTCATTTGCCCTTTTGCCAAAGGATTGCAACAAAAAATCCATGATTCACTCTAGCCCTCACCCTGCGGCTGGGAGCTCAGGTCCCACCGGTATATATTTTGCCTCTCCAGAAATCATAGTTTTTAGGTCTGTGTCAGTAATCACACAGTGAAAGACGAGAATTGCACCAGAGGGAGAATGAAAGAGACAGAGTTCATTTCCAACAGTTCTATAGATGCATTTTTGATGCCTCAAGTTTGATACTTTTTTTAAATTTACTCTTATAAAACTCATTTTCATTAATAACCCTCATGTAGTTTTGAAATAAAACTCTACCTTGATCCACTATTTCATAAAAAAGAAAAGGAGAAATCTAAAAATCATAAACATTTTAAGCAGTCCTAAGCATTTTAACTTCAGTTTGAATGTGTTGGGTTTTCTGGCACACAAAAGCATGCTATAGACACATTTTTGAGATAAGAAAAATGTGTGTACGTCCACTAGTTATATACACAGGTAGGCCCTGCTAAAATGAGATGTCTAATGTATGCATAGATGATACAAGCAACCTTCCATTGGCTGAATGCATAGCTTCTCATAGTGAAAAATGATATTTACAGCCATTATGTAAGCAATATCTGCTCCAGCTCCAGTTCTTTCTCTAATTAACAATATTCAGTTCTAATCCATCTATTCACTCATTCCTTTCACCAACATTTATTCAGTGAATACTAAATAAAATTTATACTAATAACAACCCTGTAGAGAGTTCTACAAGGTATTAAGGGAATTCAGAGAACAGAAAGAGATGTTACCTGTAGATTAAAGACATACACTGGGTCCTCTGTCATTAGAATTTGCTAATTGGGCATTACGCCACAATTCTACTGCTGTGAGGTGTGAAGTGAGTAGACAAAATTATTTGGAAAGTAATTTCTGGGTTGCAAAGAACATAGAGCCATTTTGGACTTCAGTTTTCTTCTATATTGTTAAACAATCTCAATAAAACTAATAAGATAAGATATATTTTTCCTAGAAAAATATTAAGTGATTCTTTGGATCTTAGTTTCAAGCTTACCAGGAAACTATCCCTAGTAGGAGCACCAAGGTCCCGAGGTTAGTCCTGGTTTAACACACTTCCATGAACTCAAGGGAAAGTCCTCTCCAAAGGAATCTAACCTGAGCTGTGGAAAATGATGACTGATATCATTGTCTCCTGATGATTCCGTTATATTCAAAACTGCCTTATTTGGGGCTAGAGAGATGGCTGCCTGATAAAGACACCTACTTGCAAAGCCCGTCGGCTTGGGTTTGATTCCCCAGTACCTGTGTGTGATAGTTTGATTGGATGTCCCCCAATAAATTCAGGAGTCTTATTTAATCTTGTTTCCAGTCTTTTGACTAGAGGGGACGTTACCTTGGATGGATCCTATGGTCTAGCCCCATGGGGCAGGATCTGGAATTCCAGTTTAAGGCATGCAGACAGCAATCTGAGCTCTGCCTGGAGTTCACTGCTATTTATTTATTATGGATGTGGTGCTGGTGATTGGTTTCTTTCTCTGCTGGATCTGAGAAAAGGAGCCAGCTTTTTCTGCCATTATGCAACTTCCCCTGGGTCGGTGAAGCTTCGGATAAATCAGTTCTTCCTCCCATAAACTGTGCTTGGTTTGGAGTTTTATCCCACCAGTGTGAGCTGTCTTCAACACCATGTAATGCCAAATACACAAAGTGCTGTATGTGTCTGAAGTTCCTTTGTAGTGGCAAGAGGCCCTGGTGTGCCCACACTCTCTCCTCTTCTCCCTCTACTTGCACATAAATAAATATATTTTTTTCTTTTTTCAAAAAAAAAGATCTTAATAAGAAAAAATGTTGCCTGGGTGTTGTGGTACATGCCTTTAATCCCAGCACTTGGGAGACAGAGGTAGGAGGATCACCATGAGTTCAAGGCTACCCTGAGACTACATAGTGAATTCCAAGTCATACTGGGATAGAGTGAGACCCTACCTTAGAAAACCAAAACCAAATAAACAACAACAACAACAAAAGCCTTCCTTATTTAATAAACACTTGAAATGCCCTATTGCCTTTACTTAGTTCTTATTCAAAAAAAAGTACTTTTCAAATTGGTGGTAAAAATGTGCATATATTCCTAAACATTTCTGATAGTAAAAATCACAAAATTCAAAATCATCTTCCTACCAGAATTTTAAAATGAGTTCATCTGTTTTTTTCTACCTCCTCCAATGATAGCAGGATATGTAATTTTATGGTTTGTTTTGTACATTTGGTAATATACAATAATCAAATAGATGCACAAATGCATACAGATTCTTGTTTGGTTTGCATTTGATTGCTTTGGAAGAAAATGCCTTTGTCTTCAGTTTCTATATCATAAATATTTTTCAAGTTACTATGTACTATCTGTACATTATTTTAATACCTTCAAACACTCCTTCGCTAACAGTTATCATGATGTTGTCTCTATTAAATATACTGGAAGTTTTATTTAGTTTCCTTTGAATATCACAACAATGAACATATAGTTTTATAGATTTTATTTTTTGAGGCAGGGTCTCACTCTAGCCCAGGCTGACTTGGAACTCACTCTATAGTCCCAGGCTGGCCTCGAACTCAGTGATCCTCCTACTTCTGCCTCCCAAGTGCTGGAATCAAAGATTCTTGTTATGTGTCTTATAATCAGTCTTAAAAATGGGGCTGCAGGTTATATAATATGTGCCTTTATAAATTTAAGAGCTATTTTCAACAGTCTCTAACAGTATTTCAGTTTTTGCTCTCAATAAAGCAAGACTGTACCTATGTTATTAATCTAATTTCTTTTCATTATGGTCTAAATGGTGAATGAAAAGCTCTCATTTTAATTTTTATTTTCTGCATGTTTCATAAGATTTAACAGTTTTTCCAAAGGTGTATTATCATATAATCTGTAGATTGGTAGATCTTTAGTTTGTTCATTTCTATTATTTTTAAAATACATTTTAATACTTCTTTTGTAGTACTATGGCTCAAACCCAGGGACTCATGCATGCTAGGCTCTACTATTAAATTCTGTCATAAACCCTCTTCCTTTTAATTTTATTTTAAGACAGCCTCTCACTAACTTGTTTGGTCTAATTTCAACTCAGGTCTAATTTCAACTCACCATATAATCCAGATAGGATTTGAGCTCCTGCCTCAGACTCCTGAGTAACTGAGATTGTAGATTTGTATTCCAAGGCCCTGTACTTTCTAAAATATGATTGATGCTCTAAAAGTTTGTCTTTGGTACTCTACCCTTTACCTATTCCTGTCCATGCCCACAACTGCACTTATACTGCCATTTTATCAGCTATGGCAAGCAAACACCATTTGCTCACTTTCCACTATGAATCCATATGCCCAGTGTCCACTACACAACATCACACTTCTTTTGCTAGTGTTTTAAAAGAGCAGCTTGCTTTTTAAATGATAGGAAAAGGTAAATGTTTTTGTAAATGTCTTTAAGTAAGTCTCTGTTTGCTGTCTTCAGTTTTCTCCCTCAGATTACAATACGATAAGAAATTTAGAAAATTTAGTTCTTTAGTAGATAATGCATACTCAAGGCGCTCAATTGTTAGAAATGTTTTTCTATGGATTATATTCTAGAAAGGATGTTGGATTGTCATGTCTAAATATTTGTTTTTCATACATTAAGCTAGCATATGCAAAGCCTTTCACATGTATTTTGAATTTTTAATATGTCCATTCCCAGAGGTAGAGTTAGGACCCCATCTAAATATGTGAGCTCTCCCTCCTGGGCTTTCCTTTCATATGCTACCAAGGGCCTTTCCTCTCATCTCTCTCTGTTTATGTGCTCAGCACTGTGCTCTGATTTTCCTCTTCTCAACTGATTTAATTGAATTCTCCAATGAAAGCACAAATGCGATGATTACTAGCCCATCGTTCTGCTCTTATATTTCTTGATTAATTGTCATCTTGGGCACTAAAGCTTCTGGTTACAAATTTTCCTTTACTTGTTAAATATCCATAACTATTATTTTCCTTATTTTAAATCAATCTGTCTTGCAAAATCCTTTATAGTTCTGCAATCTGGCACCAGCTCAGCCTGAGAAATAGCAAAATAAATAAAATGTGAATGTGTTGATAGTACTTTGGGACAATAAATATATTACACTATAAAATCATACTTATATCTGATAGAAAACAACCTCCTCTTCAATTTTCCTTTTATTTTCTTTTATTACACATAACATTAAATACTGGAATATATTAATGCAAAATAGTTTTTCAATAACTCCATAATTAAGATAAAGCATCTCTGTTTAGGTAATAAAGAATTGATTTGTAATATAATCTGAGCATATAATTTTAATGTTTTAATTTTTATTGAAATATTTAGTTTTCATTTTTAAAATTGTGCTAAAGTACATGAAAGGTATAACTTATAGTCATGGTGATTTTAAATGTATAAGTGATGGCATGATGCAGATTCAAAATGTTTTGTAATCACTATCCATCCTCAGAATTCTCTCTTGCAAAACTCGAAGTTTGTATTCATTAAACAATGACTCACTCCTCCTACCCACAGCCCCTGAAAACCATCCTTCTACTTTTGTCCCAATGCGTTTAACTATTCTAAGTACCACATGTAAGTGGAATCAGAGAGTATGCATCCTTTTGGGATTGGCTAATTTCACTTAGCATTATTTCCTGACAGTCCATCCATGTCCCTACATGTGTCAGGATTCCCTTCCATTTTAAAGATGAATAATGTTGCATTTCCTACATTTTCTTTAACCATTTTTCCACCAGTAGATACTTGGGTTGCCTCTACCTCTTGGTTATAGTGACTGATGTTTCTATATGGCTCTCTGGGGAGTGGCTGCTCTTCAGTCCACGATGTGAGGCCAAGAAAACTGGGTTCCAATGTCCAGGAAGGGTAGGAGAGCAGGATGAGAATGCAAATCTTGAACAAGCACCAGCAGCCAGGGGAGGAAGGAAGAAAGCTTCCCTTCCCCTCAAGCTTCCTTATATCTAGTCCCCTTCTGGAAGGCCCACCCACTGGAGGGGGGGAGGTCACACTCTGGAGAAGGGACCTCCTCCCTTCTCCAAAATCCCAAAAGGATTTTGTCAATCCTTTCTGCAGGCAAACTCAGAGACCCACCCAAAATTACTGTGGATTATTATACAGGTCAAATTGACAAATAAACTTAACCATCACAAGTCCATCCCTTGTCAACTTGACATCAAGTCATATCTCCTTATATCTTAATTTTCAAATGAAGATAGTAATCTCATGATTCTGCCTAACATGATATAGCTATCCCACATACAACCGGAAATGCATAATCTCCCCCAACATACAGCAGGTCCTTTGAGGAAAGCTTAGTCTAATATCTAATAATATGAAATCAACAATGATTAATGATAAAAATCTCAATTAATATTCATTGCATAATAGAGAAAAACAAAGGAATTGGTATACATATGAGCAAACATTCTTAGCAAGTAATACAAAACAAAATAAAACAAAACACACATGCAATTACAGCCTTCATTTTTGTATCTGGTCACATGGCCTTAGTTGGTATTCGTAACTACCTTCTTCTACTTACCCATTCTGTATTTCCTCCACCTTCAGCAAGCACCTCAGCAGGTCTTGACTCTTTACCTGGAGGGTTGACCTATACTTTCATTCCTGATGGATCTGGGCCATCTATAACACTACTTTTATTGGGGTGTTGTAGTTTCCCATTGACTTGGTAACAGGACATGGTAACACTAAGAGGCACCCTATAGAGTCTCCTGCACTCTTCCTTGCCTCCATTGTGGAGGAGCAGCCCAACTTCTCCCTGTTAGTCTGGATCAATCACTCCTGCTAACACTGTAACTCCTTTCTTGGCCTGTTGACCAGAGGGCATCAGGAGCCCAAAGTGGCCAGGGGGGAGTCTTAGCTTCCATTTCAATGAAATGCTCTCTGTGCCTCCTGGCAAAAGCACTCTCCCTTCTGGAACCAAGACTTCTAGACCAGCAGAGAATAAGGTTGTGGGAACAGGAAGCAAAAATTTGGCTAATGGGTCACTTGGGGTGATGGTACATGGTACCATTACCATTTCCACCCCTTGATTCCTGGACCCGTGGATCTGGGCTAAAGGAGAAATAGTACCATATATAGGACACTGGTTCAGAGCATACATGGCCTGCTGGAGAACCCTGCCCCAGCCCTCCAGACCAGTGCCACCTAGTTGGTGCCATAACTGGTTCTTTAAAAGGCCATTCCACCATTCTATCAAGCCAGCTGCTTCAGGGTGATAGGGCACATGGAAGGACCAGTAAATTCCATGAGTATGAGCCCACTGCTGCACTTCTTTGGCTATGAAGTGAGTTCCTTGTTCTGAAGCAATGCTGTGTGGAATACCATGACAGTGGATAAAGAACTCTGTGAGCCCATGGATGGTAGTTTTTGCTGAAGCACTCCATGCAGGAAAAGCAAATCTATACCCTGAATAAATGTCTAATCCAGTAAGGACAAAATCCTGCCCTTTCTATGATAGAAGTGGCCTGATGTAGTCAACCTGCCACCAAGTCTCTGGCTGGTCTCCTCAAGGAATGCTACCATACTGGGGGCTCAGTGCTGGTCTCTGCAGATGACAGGTTAAGCACTCAGCAGCAGCAGTAGTTATCATATACAACCCAGCATTTCTGAAAGATAGGGCTCAATTCTTCCCACAATATGGATGACAATATTATTGATTCTGAAAAGCAGAAGACAACAATTATACCAAAAGAAGCAAATAAAAATGGGAATGAGGTGTATATGTGTGAACAAAAGAAAAACAAAATCAATTTAATTCTATGTAATGATGAATCGTGCTTGTCAACTTAGGTTGGTTGTATTTCATAGAGGCAAGCATTCTGCTTGAATAGGTGAAGTGACTTACAGAAGGCCATATACCTAATTAGTGTTGATTTATGTCTCCAGTCCCCATTTCTTAACCCCCGCCACTTTCTCTTCCCATCACAGATACAAAACTTAAGACCCTGTCTTCACAAAGCTAATTAAAATTCACGTCACAATTTTATTGGTTCTCGAACTTTAAAAAAATTTAATAATCATCTAGAAAGGCTATTCATACTCTAAACTCCAAACCTAACTATTATGGATCTTTAAAGTGGAAGAGAGTAAGAGCTTCAAGATACAAATTCACAAGCAACCCAGGTGGTTCTGAAAACTATCTGAAGAGTATAATTCTCCCCAGCATTATTGATGAGCCCTTTTCCTAAGGCAATGACCTGTCAAGTGTGGGTTCTGGAGAGCAGTGCAGGACACCCGAAACCTCCTTACAATCTAGACACTCTCCATTTAGTGGAACGAATCAGACTCTTGCATTGAGACCTGGAAACAGTATGCTCACAAGCTCTAGCAAGCCTATCCTTGGCTGTGGCACACTGGTGCCAGCAGTCCAGGCTGCATTTTGTCCATGTGAGCCACTGCTACATTCTACTGCCTTGCAAGAAAGGCCTGAGACATCCAGAGCTTCTGGTATAGCTAGAGAATCTAAAATCTTTTTATCACTGTAGTGGTAATAAGAATGCTTCATATGCAATAAACTTCAAACTAATAATGTTAGAGGATAGAGTAATGCAATCCAATATGACATAATTAATATACAAGCACATACATGCATGATTTTCTTAAAATTTTCACTACAAAGATTCTCCTATTTTTGTTCCTTATAAGCGATCGATTAAAATGTAGAAGTTAAGTGAGGGATACATCAGATGGCAAGTGTTGCTTCCAGAGCTGCGTCGGCATTTGTTTTGTGGGAAAGAAACAGCACTTATCTGCTCGCTGTACATCTCTACCTGTTGCCCTGCCAGCACCCCTGCTAGCCATCCATCCAACACTGAGCTAATTATCTTCTTTGCACGTTGATGCTTATCTTCCCATATGATTTATTCCTAAGGAAACTGAGCCATTTTTATTGTCATCCTTTTTCTTGCCAGAGGAAATGAATTGCTTTAACTATCAATCCTGCCTCTGTAGAATCTCTCATTTCCTCCCCTTCCTCTTTCCACTTACAGTGTAGCCATTCAGGCCATTATCACCACTGTCCTGGACTATGGAAACAGCTAACTAACATCCCCCTCTACCAATCAGTCCTTTCTCATAGTAGTAGTGAGAGTCATCCATCTTTGCTCAGAGGCTTTAAAATGTCCCTTTTTATCTCAAGTTGTTTGTTAATGCATTCAAAGGTCTCTACCCCTTGACATTACTCATTCCTTTATTCTTCATTTATTTGTTCATGCTTTTCATTCAAAGAAAATCAAGAGCCCATTCTGTGCTAGGCAGTGATCTAAGTGTCTTCCTTTTTCCTCTTATTTCCCTCTCTTTCATTCTTCCACATTCTTACATATGAGGTGTTACTCACCTCTTTCTGCCCCTCAGGAATTCTTTCCATTGCCTTCTTTTCATGTCCACTGGCTGTTTGTTTTCAAGTTCTACATCACTAGTTACTGTGAAGTTTACCTAATTCTTTTCTGTTTTTTTTTCATTAAACTCTTTAAACATGGTCATCCTCAGATCTAGTCTTTTACTCTTGTGTTTGTGCTGATCCTTCTTTCTGTTGTAGAACAAGATCAGTCTGATTCACCAGGTTGTTCCTGCATGTCAGTAGTAATGCATAAACATCAGCATTGTGTGATTGTGAATTAAAATTTAAAAGCTATGTTTTAAGCTTGTTTCTTAGACTTTCTTCCAACTTCAGTGGCTAGCATCATCTGTAGTAGAAATTTGTTGCAGAGTATTCATGATTTCAGACCTCCAAATTCTTTTTTAACGTATCTATTCACAATATCCATAGAAGCATGTATTCATTTTTATCTTAACCCCCTCCCATCACTCCCTCTTGACCCCCATACCCTTTCCACTGATATCCTTCCTCCCTCCAAGTCCCTCTATCATTTTATGTCTTTTTCTTTTCTTTAATTTCATTTCTTCCTTCTTTCCTCCCGCCCCTCTTTCTTTCCTCCCTTTCTCTTTCTTTTCTTTTTGGCTGCCTTCAGCAACCATAATATATTGCTGGGCTCAGTTTAAAGTAGATAACAACAGCTTTGGTGAGGTCATGAATTTCCACCACCCTGTGTCAAGAATACAGCATTCCAAAGAACTCCTTCCCATCCTCTGGTTCTTACATTCTTGACTTGACCCCTTCTGTAATATCACCTGGGCATCAGCAGGTGTGACTGAGATCTTCGTGTGAATGCTTCAAGCTTTTCTCTGTTTAGTATGTTGTCGGCTATAGGTTTCATCTATAACTTTTACTATGTTGAGATATGCTCTCACGATGCCTAGTTTCTCCAATTTTTAATCAAGAAGGCCTTTTCTGCATATATTGAGATGATCATGCCATTTTTATCTATTTATGTAATATAGTAAGTTTAGTTGTTTACATATGTTGAACCATTCCTATAAAGCCTGGTTGAGGTAGATAATTTTTTACATACTCTTGAATTCAGTTTGCAAGTATTTTGTTAAAAATGTTGGCATCTATTTTCAACATGGTTATTGCTGACACCTAAATTCTTAAGCCTGTGTCCTCATAAAATATTTCTAAAGAGGAGACATATGGATTTGGGAGTGATTTCAGAAGTGAATAGTTCACAGGATGGATCACCAGATGGAATTGGTCAAACCTTAGGCTTGATTGTAAATTTATTTAAAAAAAAAAGCAAAACATCTGTAATGGTATTGACTTGCTTGTTTTGAAGTAGCTACTTATTTATTTATTTACTTATTTATTTATTGGCAGTAACTGCTAGGTTTTAAGTCTCTCATAGTGTTATATTATAGTGAATACTGCTACAGATATTTCTTATTTTAAAGAATTAATGCTGTAGAACACTAATTCATAATAACTCTAATTGTAATCTGAAGAAAGTATAACACTGTGTAGCCTTTTTACCAAATAGACAATTAGAACTGGTCCAGTTAGTTTCCTTTTTAATATGCTTAAAATAAGCAAGCACATCTATTTCATGTTTTTGATGAAAAACTTTATTTGGAATATCTATGGGTAGGTAAGTCAGTAAGAGGTAGTATGGGGAACCTTTCCTTAGACAGTTTACCATTGCCTTTTATCCCAAAGTTGTTGTAACCTGCTGTGATACAATGCTTCAAAAGATACAGTTATAAAATAATTCAAAATTAAGCTTTTACTTTGTATTAAAAAAGGAGAGGTATTCATGCATGGTTTCCATAGTGATACAATACAACCAATACTTATGTTCTCTGAGTAAATACTTTATAAATGGAATAAATATCAATAGTTTTCAGCCTGAATGTACCTAGTCACATGTGGTCATGTGACTAAGACCTATGACATTACAAGGGGAGAGTAACATGTTCTTTGAGGGATGGGGGTCATTAGTTTTGCTTTGTTTGGCATTACATATCCTCTGCAAGTATTCTACTACTGAGTCACACCTCAGCCCAAATTCTATGTTTTAAGGTTAACAAATAATGAATTGTATATACAGGTTTTATATCTGCGTCCACAACCCTAAGTAACAGGCCGGATGACTAGACTAGCATAGGGCCAAGATTAGAGATGGGAAAGTCAGGCTGTTTGTCTCAAGCATGTAATGTAAATGACACCCAAAAGACTTAGATGCATGATACGTGGACAGGATGACAACATTGCTGATCTTTGCTGCTAGCACCAGTGAACTTAATTTTCATTTAGAATTTGAGTATTTTCCCATAGATTTTTTATTAATTATGATGATTGAGAAAATAGCAGGAAAATGCTTTGTATTTTGTACTTAATGCAAACCTGCAAATGCCAGTGAGAAGAAGGCAGGAAACAAACAGAAAGAGATAAGAAAGGGAACCAGGGATGAACAGATGAATGAAGACATGCAATGAGCCTTTACTGAGCACTTCTGATTTTCACATTGGATTGGTGTCAGGTACACAGACAAGTGTGTGAGCAAGTCTGTTTTTGGTGTAAATGAAAGACATGTGTTTGTGTTCAGTTTGTACACATCATATCCAGGTGTCTATTGTGATCAAACTGAATAGTCTACCGCCACTCATTACAAGTCATTGTCATTTGCATTATTAGCTCAGGAACATTGGTTCTGAATTCTGATCAAGTAACCATATGTATTCCAATGTTCTCTTGATAGAACTGCACTTACTTTCTGACTACTTCCAAACCATACTATCTTAAATATGACATTGAGTTGAATATTATACTCAACTTATGCACACATTGGACTTTATTGAAAGATGAATGGGGATTTTAGTAGGAGATTCCCCAATAATTAGTTGTCATTCCATGGCTTCATTGGGGACTTGAAGCACACATCAGTTCCCTGTTCATCCATGGAGCTGGGTGAACAGAGCCTTGAAATAGTGGTGAGCTGACAAAAGGAAGAACTCTCGGGATGTAGTCGCAGTGGACAGATCGTTTATTGTATGTAGAAAGGGCATTTATATAGAGGAGAAGCCAGAGGAAAAAATAAGAGGCAGGGGCATCAGCAAGGGGATTGGTAGGGAGAGGGTAGTCTGGCCACCTCATGAATGGATTGGCAGGGGCCAGTAACCTGTGGATGCCTAGTTTGCATAGATAAATTGAAGGGTCTTTCTATGTGATTCTAAACATATACTGGATGGTGGTGGCTGAAGAGGAACTGTAACCTTTAGACTTTTATTGTCCAGGTTTGTTATTATAGCTGGGATGAGCTTAGGCCTTGAATTTTCTGCTTATCTTAGGGCCTGCCCAAAGGGTTCGAGTTTTATGATTGAGAAGGAGACTTTGGAAAACACCTGCCAGTCTCAGATAAGAGATTATCAGATTTTCAATCCATCCTCTACTTCATTTAACCCTATGTCCTCTATGCTTCTTAGCAGGGTCCCACAACTAGTCATGCAGCCAATCAAGATCTGAGATATTGCCAGATAAAATGTCAATAAATGACTCAGAGATTTTGTATCTCACCTTAACAGGAAAAATGCAAGCTAAAATATCAGGAATATTTTTTAATTACATTGAATCAGTCAATGGGGCAATTCAAAGAATATATATGTTCTAATCTCTCAGATTCCATTTTTCTAACTTTTCCAAAGTGATGGCTATGTACTATGAACATGTAAAGCTTGCTTTTAAAGACAAGGAAGGTTGTCAGAAACAGAGTAGATTCTCAGTTGTTCTCTCTGATTCCCCTTGCCTTGAGGCCATCCACACATCTCTGCTGATTGCACCTGGAGCCTTGAACTTGAGCACCCCATCACTCAGCAACTTATAAATGGGATGCAATGTTTCTGCCTCAAATTACAGTCAGAAATTTATTACCTTTCATATCTTTGTGTACTTAACTCTGCATATAAAATGTTTAGCCTACAGGAAAGTTGTGAATTACACTCAACTGAAATATTGCATCCAAGTTGCGAAGAACAGAAGTTTTTATCAGTTTTACAACCCAAAACACCAGCATTCAACTCCACTCTATTCACACATCAAGGACACACAGTCCCGCACTTCCTAAAGCAGAGATAATCTTACTTATCTTTTCTCCATTTGGAGATTTGGACATAAAAATTGTGTAAAAATTTAGACAAGTTCTTTTTCCACTTTAGGAGTTTCTCAGTTTAGTTTTTGGAGTTGTTCCACATATTGTACATAATAAAGTAAGATTCCAAACCTCATTTTTCTTATCTTTTTATCTTCTACTAGATTTTACTCTGAAAACATTTAGTGATCCTTATCCCCACTTAGCTGTGATTGGCCCTTTTGCTCTCCTTTCCCCATCTTCCTGTCCTCATACTGTGCTGTCGCCCTTCCATCCTCTGAGTTCCCCCTTTGACTTTCATATCACTTCAGATCTGTTAGCTTCCTTAGCCCTCTCACGGAAGCCCCTTTGTTTACTCTTCTCATATGGGCCCTCTGCTAGTTTCCTGTGAGTTAATAGGTTTTCACTCCTAAAAATACACACACACACACACACACACACACACACACACACACACACACACACACACATTTTGCAGATTCTAGGAAAGCATCTACCCATGAGAGAGAACAGGCAGTGTCTGTCTTTCTGAGCCAGGGTTATCTCGCTCAATTTAATATTTTTCAACTCCATCCCATTTTCCAACAAATTTCATTTTTTTGGTATGGCTGAATGAAACTCAATTATCTATTCATCTGTTAATTGACATCTAAGCTGTTTCCATCCCCTCACTATTGGGAAGAGTAGCACTAAGCATGGATGAGTAAACATCTCCATAGTTGAATGTGCAGTCCTTTGTACATGTGCCCAGGAGTGGTCTAGCTGGGTTATACTGTTCTTCTACTTTTAGCCTTTGGAGAAACTTCCACACTGATTTCCACAGGGGCTTCACAGTTTATCCTCTCAGTAGCAGCAGCTAATAAGGGTTTCTCTCTCCCCATACCCTTCCCAGCATATGCTGTTATTGCTCATGGGTGACATGTAATCTCAATGTTGTTTAATTTTACTTCCCCAATGGCTAAAAATGTTGAACACATTTTTTAAAAAATATTCAATGTTCACTTCTATTTCTTCTTTTTTATTAAGTAGAAACTTTGTATGCACAAGCCATGTGTTGGTAGGTCCATTTCCCTCCTCCCTGGCTCCATTCCACTTAGGGCTCTCCTCATGGGATTCCCAGTATGCTCATAGGATAGATGGTCATGTGTTGTGTGAATAGCACCCAGTCACTGGGGTCAGACTGGGGGGGGGGGGCAATGCCTCTAGGTATTCCTCTACCATGGCTCTTACAATCTTTCTGCTCTCTCTTCCACAAAGTTCCCTGAGCCATGATGGGTGAGTTTTAAATCTACTTTAGTGTTGAGCTCTAAAAATCTAGACCTCCGTGTTGGAAAGTTTTGAGTATCCATGTTGTCTGTCTTCTTCACCCTGGCTTGGGTTGTCAGGCTCCTTGTGGAAGCAGCACTCTGGCATTCTCTCCACTTCCTCTGTGGTTCACCTGGGTCCTAGATGATGAGATAGCAGTGGTCCATCTCCTGCCAGGGAGTCAGCAATCATTTCTGGTCATGCTGGTAGAATTATGTTGTCCACAGTTCTCTCTGCCTTCTGAAAGCTAAAACCGGATTCTCCAGGGGAGAGTGAGATCAGCATAGGTCAACTGGGATAAGCATCGTCAATTTGGCAAGATTGTAATTTGTGCAGTCTCTCTTTAGGCCCATGGTTAGTGGAAGCTTCCCCTTAGAGTCCAGATTCTTGGTCTCCATAGGAGTTTGTCTTGGATACCAATTCCCGCTATGGGTTCCTTGCTACTGAGCAGGTCTCTTAGCCAATCAGAGAGCTCTTGATTATCTACCCAGGTTGAAGGCCACTATTGCACACGTGTGCACATATTGTCATGCTGGTTGCTGTCGTATTGCAGTGTCCTCTATTTTCTTGCAACGTTGCTGGCCTATTTCCCCTGACAGCTCATGTAGTGCTTTCCAGCACTCTATGGGCTATCTGGGAGCTGGCTTCCTTCCAGATACCAGTAGAGTCTTTTTTTAAAATTTAATTTAATTTAATTTTTTATTGTCCATAATAAGTTACAATATTTAATGGGCAAACAATGAGTTGTTTTCCCCAGTTCCCCAATGCCTCTCTTCCCCATCCACAGTCAGCTGGATGTCCTCCTCCATGGGTAGTCTGGATCAGTCCTTGGGGCAGGGGACCATGGACAGCCTAGGAATCAGCCCGGTTCCGCCGTAATGAAGGGCTCTGACAGAAACCTGTCTTGTTTAGAGGATCTTGTAGGTCTCTCTGATCAGTAGCTCATTGTGGGTAGTAACCGATTTCTGATACTGGGAGTTACAAGCCAAAATCAAATGTGTTAGAGTTAGGCTTCATCCCACCCTCTTCATGGCCCTTCTTTATTCCACCCTCCCATCCCCACCCAAGCCCTTCCAATCCCTATTATCTGTCTCTCAAGCTGCTTGTCAGGTTTGCTTGCAATTCAAACTGGTCCTGATTAGGAACCACAGATAAGGGATAATATGCAACATTTGTCTCTATGTTCTTGGGTGAGTTTGCTGAGTATGATCTGTTCCATTGCATATATTGCATTAATTGCATATATGTACCACGACTTTTGTTTTTGATGTGATATCCAGTTTGATAGTCCAGCGATGGTCATCTGGGTTGATTTCAGTTCTTAGCTATTGCGAATTGAGCAGCTATAACATGGTTGAGCAAATGTCTCTGTATTGAAGAGAGAAACCTTTAGGGTAGATGCCCTGTAGAGGGATAACTGTGTCCGTCGGTAGCTCTATTTTCAATCTACTCAGGAACCTCCACGCTGATTTCCATAGCGCTTGTAACAAGTTTACATCCCCACCAGCAGTGAATGAAGGTTCCTTTTTCCCACATCCTCACCAGCATCTGTTTTTGTTAGATTCTTTTAATGATTGTCCTCCTAGCTGGAGTAAGGTGGAATCTCACAGTTCTTTGTAGAGTCTGGCTATTAGTCCATGGTGTAGCTAGTAAAGATTGTCTCCCTGTCTGATGGTATTCTGTAGGCTCTGTTTATGGTACGTCTGTCTGTATAAAAGCTTTTTAGCCTAATGAGATCCCATTGGTGGAGTGATTTTTTAATTTCCTGGGCTGCTGGGGCAATGTTCAAGAAGTTTTTTCCCACTCCTATAAAGTGGAGATTTCTACCTATTTTTTCTTCCAGGTTTTTAAGGATTTCAGGTCTTTTATTCAGGTCTTTAGTCCATTTGGAATTGACTTTTGTGCTTGGTGAGAGTAATGGGTCTAGTTTTTTTGTTTGTTGTTTGTTTTTTGTTACTATGGCTTTGTAGTATAAGTTTAGATCAGGTATGGTGATACCTCCAGGGTGTTTCTTTTGGTGAGGATATTTTTGGATATCTGAGGCATTCTGCCATCCCAAATGGATTTTGAGATTTTTCTGTAGCTCTGCAGAGAATGATGCTGGGATTTTTATTGGTATTGCATTGAGTCTGCGTACTGCTTTTGGTAGAATTGGCATTTTCACAATATTAGTTTTCCTGATGATCTTTCCATCTTACCACATCCTTTTAGTTTCCTTCTTGAGTGTTTATAGATTTTCATTATGTAGGTATTTCACATCCTTGATTAGTGTTATTCTGAGTATTTGATTTTTTTGTGTGTGGCTATTGAAAATGGAACATTCACACTGATTTATTTTTCTATATGCTTGGCATTTGCATACAGAAAGGCTACTGAATTTTAGGTGTTAATTTTCTATACTGTCTCTTTGCTGAAGGCATGTACTGCTTGTAAAGGCTTTCCCCATCCTAAAAGCTCTTTGCTACTTACCTCACCATACAGAAGCTTTATAATTTCATGAGGTTCCATTTGTCAATTGTTGTCCTTGTTATTTGAGCAACAAAGTCCTTTTAAGAAAGTTTTTACTTATGCCTACATCATGAATTGTTTTCCTTTTTTTTTCTTCTAGCTGATTTAGAGTTTCTTGTCTCATGTTAAGGTTATGGTCTATCTGAAGTTGACTTTTATACAGGGTCAATGACAAACTTTTCCTTCTTCTGCATGTGGATAACTAGCTTTCCAACCACCATTTACTAAAGAGGTGTTGTTTCCTCTAATAAGCATTTCTAACATTTTTGTCAATATCAGGTAATGATAGATGTGTTGGTTTATGCCTGGGTCTTTTGTTCCATTGACCTACATTCTATTTTGTGCAAGTACCATGCTGTTTTTGTCACTATAGCTCTGTAACATAGTTTGAACTCGGGTATTATGATTTCTCCCACTTTTTTGTTTTAAGCATATAATTTTTATTTATTTGTAAGCAAAGCGGAATAGAGAGAAGAGGTAATGGGCACACCAGAGCCTCCAGCCACTATAAATGAACTATAGATGCATGTACCACTTTATACATCTGGCTTTACTTGGGTACTATGGAATTGAACTCCAGCTGTTAGGATTTACATGCAAGTGCCTAAACTGCTGAGCTGTCTCTTCAGCTTAATTCTGTTTGTTTGTTTCTAAGGATTGCTGTGGCTTTTCCAGATCTTCCATGCCTTCATGTGAATTTATAGATTGTCTTTCTATTTCTGTGATGAATAGTAGTAGAAGTTTCATGGGATTGTATTGACACTGTAAAATGCTTTTGTTAAGAATTCTCTGAATATTTAACTTCCAAATATTATTTTTAAACTCAGAACTCCTAAGAACTGAACAAAAATTATTTGTATGTTATCTGGTAATATTATTGTCAAAAATCAGGAGTCTTAGCCGAAGCCTTAGAATTACCTCTTGGCTTTTTCTCTGCCAGTGCATTGTCTTTTGCAGTGGATGTTCCCCACTGAATGTTCTAGCTGTTCAAGTGTGTTTACCCATCTCACATATGGCTGCTTCATGAACGTTTAAAACTGAATGTAACCCTCATACACCTTTCCTCTTTTATTTCTAGGTAGGTAGTAAATTCATTTTTCTAACTTGTTAGTCTCAAAGCCTTAAAAATCATTCTTTTTTTTCTATCATATTTTCACACTCTTTTCTCCCCAGATAACAGAAGGAAATCTTAAGATCATTCTAGACATGTTCTTTTATATTCAATGTCCAACTCAACAAAAAATTCTACAGATCCTTTATTTTCAAACACTTCCAATTGCTCATACCTCAGCCATTATGAACTGAGGCTTACACAGCACTGTCTCTTTCCTAGATGGTTGCAATGGGCTTCGATCTGGTTTTCCTACATCTATGCTATTTTCAACAATCTGTATCCAATATGACAAATTAGTTGAACTATTGTTCAAAATCATCCCACGGCTTTTTACCTAATTTAAGGCAAGACTTGAATTTCTTCTGTGTTAGTTATTTTGTCATTGCTTTAAGCAAGTACCTAACATGTAGCAACACAAGGGAGGAAGGTTTGTTTCAGCTTCCAGTTCAAGATTACAGTCCATTGTGGCAGGAAAAGCATGGAGCAGGAGAAGAGAGACTGGTCACACTCTGTCCACAGTTAGGATGGAGAAAGGAATGCTTGCCCATGGTCAGTTAGCTTTCTGCTTTGCTATGCTGTTCAGGACCCCAGACTAAAGGAATAATGTTGCCCACAGTTGATGTGGACTTCCCTACATCAATAAACTAAACAAAATAATCCGTCAAATGCATGTTCAGGTAGTATCCTAGATTAGACCTAATCAAGTTGACAATCAATACAAGCCATCATGCTTTCCAATGGCCTGAAAAGTCCAATCTTAATGTGGTCTGCCTGGTCTATTTCTGACTGGTCTTATTTCTTTTCTGTTTCTCAAATATACCAACTCCACACCCCAGGCTGAACTTAATAACAAGTCTTTTCGGGGTATTGATCTATGGGCTTAGCTCAGACATGTGACATTGGTACTGACAATGTTCATATATCGCAAAAGCTTCCCTGTCTTAAATGTGGATGAAATTTATGGTATTTCATTAAATAATATTCAACAGAAGAAAGATTTTAAATAAATGATAGATGATAGAGAAATAATAGGTATATAAATACATATATATAGATATGCATAGAGTTCTAAGATTATCTTCCCACCCCAATTGTTAATTCCCTTTTATTACTAAGTAATACATGATTATATGAATATACCATATTGTATCCATTCTTGTGTTGATGGATACCTGTGGGTTTCTAGTCTGTAGATACAGTGACTAAAATTATTATGAATATTATACCAAATGATATTGTGGCTTTGTCTTCCTTTAATTTAAATAAATATCTGTGGTTGGAAATCATAACTTTTTAAAAACTTATTGAAACATATGTTGCTTAACATGGTATTAAGCCTTTAAAATATCTAACTCCTACTAACAGCTTAATTTTCCAGCAATTTCAAAGGAAACTCCACCTAGTCATTCCCAACCTCGGTCTCTAGCAACCACTAATCTACTTTCTATTGTGTGTTTGACAGTATGGTCATTTTTAGAAATGTGAAGTCATATGATATGTGACCTTATGTGAATGGCAGTATATTTTTAATATCCATGTTATAGCATTTTTCAGTACTTAATTCTTTTATATTGCTGAATGGTATGCTATTATATGAAACCTCATCATTTTGTTTGTTTTCTTTCCAGTTGAAAAGGATGTGAATTATATTCTCTTTTTTGAATACTGTTAATGCTACTGTAAAGATTTAAATGCAAGTATTTGCACAGATTTCCATTTTCTCCATTTTCACTTTTCCTGAGAATATAAGAAGAATCCTGAGTTTGCATATTTTAAGAAGTTGCCAGTTTTCCAAAAACAAATCAAAACAAAACAAAAAACTTTACAATTTTGTCAGGCCAGCAATGTAGAAGGGCTCTCAAAATCATCAAATGCAAATGAAACAGTTTCTGTCTTTCTCACAGCGGTTTAGATTTGCATTTCCCTTAACAAGTAATAATGTTGGACATCTTGTCATGTGCTCATTGGTGATGTTCTTTGAATGACACAGTTTTAAATTTTTGCTATAATGTAGTAACAACAAGACTGATCATGTCACTTTGCTTTTGGTTCAAATGTCATACTGGTAAGTGTTGATATCTTCTTTAGTAATACAATACCTGACAATCAAAGTTTTAAAATCCTTTGATGGGCTGGAGAGATTTCTCAGTGGCTAAGGCATTTGTCTGTAAAACAAAACATCCCTGGGCTCAATTCTCCAGAACCCAAGTAAAGACAGATGTACAAGGTGGTGCATGTGTCTAGAGTTTGCAGCACCTAGAAGCCCTGGCACACTCATTCACCCTCTCTGTCTCTCTTCTCTCTCTGCTTGCAAATAAATAAATAAAATGTTTTTTTAAAGCCTTTGAATACTTGTACCCTCTCACGTTTTGGGTAATGCCTATGGGCACAAAACTATGCTTTCATATTCTCTAATTTAAAAAATGAATGAATGAATGAAATCTCCTAACACTGGCATCTCTTTCCTTAGTTTATATGATTCCTTCAACATATCTCCTCTTAGTTATGAAGACTTTCTAATGGCAACATTTTATTCTCCAAAATTTTTGTCATTTCTACCTCACCAAGTAGCTACAGATTGATTCACTTTTTTGTCTTCACTTACTGTTTCTGTGGCTCACATTCTTTTCCTAGAATTAAACAAGTTTTTGGAGACATATGATGATGAGCAAAATGAAGATTGTGCCTTCCAGGGATTTTGCTTTCTGTTAAGACAAGTCCTGAGAACAAATGATTGTGACATGGGATGAAAGTGATGATCTCCATAGAGGAAAGACAGCTCTTTTCTTTCCTGCTGTCAGACTGAAATCTAGACTAGCAGCTTCTTATTCTTCCTGTGGTCACAAGATCAAGACTGGCTAAAAGGAAACCAACATGTCATTTGCAAATTATATTTGATTGAAATGAAAGTGGAAAAACTATTTAGAGAATTATGGCATTCTGTCAGTGTTACAACTTATTTTTGCATTCACTGTGTTTTCTGTATTAGAAGTGGCTGATGGCCTCTACTGGCCAAGCACAATGTAGAATAACCCTGTAAATGTCTTTTCATTTTAAATAGATCCACATTCTTTGATTCATATTTAAATATGTTTGTTTTTTTCCCTTTTATCACACATATTAATTTTATGCCATTCCTGCTCCCCCTATGCAATTAAACAGATTTTAATAAATTAATAATATCTAAACATTAGAAAATGTTTTGCAATACAGAAATATATAAATATCTTGGTTGCATTAAAAATTTGAGAATCATCTATGTTTTAATACTGCACATATATGTGCTTATATATGCATGTTTACATATGTTTATTTATGTAGATCTGTCTATAAATACTGTACTAGTGCCCCAAAACTGAAACCAGAACTCCTTGGGTATATGGCTTGATTTTCAGACTGGTGCAGAGAAAATATATGTCTGGAAAATTTTGACACTTCAGAAAGTCAAGAAGTCCTAAAATAACAAAAGGAGCAAGTAAGATGTGTCAAATGAACCAAAATAAAATGTCTTCAATGTCAAAAATCAGCATAACTTGAGAAATATGAATATATAGAGCTTGTTGATAAGGGAAAATATAAAATTAATGGGGTTATATTGATATAAATGTATGATTAAAAATTGGAGAAAAGAAACAAATCTTCTTTATGGCGCCATCCGTAATAAATTGTATAAATACCAACTCTATAGAGAAACTCAAACCTGCCCCACTAAAACATGCCATTACCAATATGATATGGAAATCATATGCATCCTGAGACAATGTTCCTCCAGAACATTTGTTTAATCCTGTGCAAACATCTAACAGGTCAAAAATTGAGAGATATGCTCCACATTGCCTGATAAGCATCACTCAAAATTACCAAGGTCATAAAAAGTAATGAGATGAAGAATTTCACAGTCCAGAAGAACAAAAATATCCCAGAAATGAATGTGACATCCTGGATCTGATATAATAGGCAAGCCAGGGAAATCTGGATGCATTATAGTCTGTGATTAATGGGTAGGTAACAGTGATGGTTTTAGTTTTCTTGAATGTTCCCTGGTGATGGGGAACTGTAACACCAGGAAAAATGAAGTAGGGAGGTACAGCAGGACTTTCCATTACCTTTACAACTTTTTAAACAATATACCCCAGAGAAAATAGTTTATTCAAAAGAATCATGTAGGAATTTCTACATTGTTCTATTTTAAACATTTTTTTCTGACCATGAAATACCAAAGTTTGCTTTCTTTCCCTCTCCTGTTCTTATCACCCAAGTAGAACCCTTTCACACACCCCCAAATTTCTGTGAGAATTTCACCTATATCAATATACATTTGTATTCCCAGTGGATTTATTTAACAAGCCCCGATGACTTTCAATCACTATGCCATATCTCATTTTCCTGGATGTAATATTTTCTTATATTAATTTTGTTTAATGTTTGTGAAGTTAGCATTCATTCAGCCTCTATTTTACCTCGCTTGTCTAGGTTTTCTTTAAAATGTGTAACTCTGTCCAGTATTGTGTCCAGTATTGTGGTTATTTGTGCTTAGATAGCAGAAGTCATCTTCATAAAATCCTCCTTCACTCACTTTTCAGTCTCCTGGCTTTCAACCTGTGATAGTGTCTATTTATTAGCTTATGTTCTGTCGAAGTTTGGGAGAATGCAGGAGTCGGTAAACTATTGAGGAAAAAATAGGTAAGAGAGAAAATGTTAAGGCCTGCATATCTAATTATATCTTTATTCTTCTTATACCTGATATGGATTTTGAATAATGATTTTAAAAGCCCCTCTTTTCCCTTCAGAATTTTAGAATGCATTGTGGTACCTAGTAATCTTGTAAAAAAATTTAAAATACTTCATCCCATTCTTTTATGCCTGGCTTCTTCTGTGCTCTAGAAGTTAATAATAGCTCTTTTTGTGCTCTAGAAATTTGTAGTATCTCTTTCTGATCCCCTGTGTTCTGATTTTTTTAGTGTGATTTATCTATTACTATCCTTTCTGTTTTACTAGGCCAGCCTTTTCAAATTTCATAGATTCTTCATCTAACTATATCTGCTTTTATTTTCTATTCTGAAATTCTTAAGGATTTACACTGGGGACCTTCTACACTGATATTTATTTATATGAATTTTTAATATATATATTTATTTTGTTGGAAATATTTTTGTACTTATCTTTTAAAACTCCTACTTTGGGGGGAGGGGGCTGGGACGATGGTTCAAGAAGTTAAAGGCACTTATTGCAAAGCCTGATGGCCTGGGTTCAATTCCTCAGTAGGTAGGTAAAGCTAGATGCACAGTCACACATGCATCTGGAGTTTGTTTTCAGTGGCAAGAGGCCCTGAATACCCATTCCCATGGCCCCTCTATCTTTGCATGCAAATAAATAGTTTTTAAAGCGTCCTCCTCTTCATTTTGACGATCATATTTTATGTTCTGTGTGCACGTGTGTGTGTGCACATGTGTAAGTGCAGGTGTGCATGTGCCACAGTATGCTTATGGAGGTCAGGGGACAAATTCAGGAGGCATTTCACGCTTTCTACCATGTCTAAGTCAGTGTCTCTGTATTTCCACGATAGCTAAACCAAAAGGGTCTCTGGTCTCCACTTCCCTTCTTATTACAGGTACACTAAGATTACAGGCGCTAGTGCCAGAGTACAACTGTGACATGAGCTCTGGATTCAAGTTCAGCAACTCACACTAGTGTGACGAGTACTATGTCCACTCGGTCATCTCCTCAGCCTTACTATCATATGTTTAATGTCCACACACAGCATTTATTTATTCTCTGAGTGGTTCATTCTCTGCAGAATCCAATATTTCACTCAATGTTTCATTTGTAAAAATGGTTCTTGTGTTGCTAATGTTTTGCTGTGCTTTTACATGGTGTTTTTTTTTTCTAATAGCTTTATTAGCACATATTAATTCTATACAACAATGTATGGCACCGTGGCCTTTTTATACATGTACATAATGTATTCTTAGCATATTCACTCTATCACCATCTCTTGCCCCCCCTTCCACTCCTGCTGACACCCATCATCTTCCAGGGCTGCACACAGCTCTCCTCCTCTCATGGCTTGTACTTTCTTTTTTATCCATTCTTCTTTTTCTGTGACCTGATCAGCTTCATTAGGTTGCTTACAGGAGTATGTGCATCTTTCTTAACAGTGGCCACACTACTGAAGAAATTGTATTTCCTTCCCTCGTTGACCATTAACTGCAAATAAACCTTCACAGAGGAGTGAGGTTTCTTGAGCACCTTCTCTCTTCATGTCAGGATGTTAACAGGATCCATCCTGTGTAGATCTTATGCAGACAACCACAGCTGCTGTGAGGAGTGGTGCTCCTGGTGGTGCTCAGTGCTCATTCATTGTTATCTGCATGTCTTGACCACTATGTCATGTCTGGAAGTCATCATTCCATACCACTTCTCCCTTCCTCCAGTTTTTAAATTCTTTAAGTCCCTTACATGATTTTCCCTGAGCCTTGAAGGGGGTCATGTTGATATTTCCTTAAAGACTGAGCCCCGACATTCACATATCCTCAGCATTTTGATCAGTTCTGAAGCTTTGCCCACCACAGCTGAGAGTATCATACAAGTCCACTTGACCCAAAACATCAGGGGCTTCCCCACGAAGGCCTATGATCTTTCCAGCTGTGACTTTTGACCAGGTTTGCAGTTCAGCCTGTTTCTTTCAAATTGGTTTTCCTTTTCTGATTGCTTTAGTCATTTTCCGAGCAGAGACTTCCAATATCTGATTAAGTTTGAATGATGACTCGTAAGTTAAAATTTGGAAGTAACAGGCAGACTGGAAAGTCCAAGAAGCATCTAGGCATGAGAAGGGTATAAAGGGCATTCTGTGGAGAAGGAAAAAGTCAATGTGAAAAGAATAAGACAGGATTGAACTTGGTCTGTCTGCAAAGTGGAGACAAATGGGATGGATAATGTAGAATATAGAGAAAAGGGAGAGATATCCAAAACATGTTAAAGAAAGAAAGCCTTAGACCAAAAGCCACAGAATATCAAAAGTCATCTTGACGAAATATCACCCTCCACATTTAGCTAGTGAAAAAGCAAAACCTTATGCCATGCACTTATTAACATTTTTACCTATAAAAGTTCTACTGGAATTTACAGTTGTAACCCGAGAGCATAAACACACAATTCTTAACATCATTTGAAGTTCTCAAAACCCAGAGGAAAGAGAACATGACAGCTGTTCAGAGAAAAGGATATTTTCCTAACTCAGAGAAATGTCATTGAAGGACTCAAAGGAAACTCATTCTAACTCGGTAAAATTGAAGTGTATTAGATTTTACAAGGCACAAGGAAGACAATGAAATCCCCAGGATATCCTCAAAAGACGTTTAGTACATGAAGACGGTAAAACCTATAGTATCAGTGTGCTTTTTGTTCAAAGTACTTAGAAATTTTCTTTGGAGCTATAGAATTATGAAACAACAATATGACCATAATGTTTCCTAGAAAGCCATCCTACAAGACATCCCTTAAATTGTAACGATTCATGACTTAGGGAACAAGTGTATTCTATCCTTTCATGGAGCCTGTGAGGGTTGAGAGACTCTGGAAATTTTTTTTTTCTTCAGTAAACTGACTTTCATTTCCCAGATATAGAAAATGAAGAAAAGATTAAATAAAATAAAAAGTCTATCTCTAGTATGAGAATAACAATTCTTTATCCTGATTCTACTTTAATATAAAAACTGCCTAAACATTATTTGCTACATGTTTTAAAGACATTAGAGTCGCTTAGAATTCCATGGCCTTTATAACCTGTCTTGCTGGGACAACCCTATGAGCAAAATTTCTTATTTTTTCTAGAAAAACGTTTCTAGGCAGTTCTGTTTGGATCTTGCTATGCAATATGATCCTTGCTCTAAAAGAAAGTATGGTATTTTAAATCTTCAATTCTAAGAACTACTTAAGCATACATTTGATGAACCAGTAATGAACAGTGAGAAAAGATGCTTTGTGAGTGAACACTGCCCTTCACTGGAGCCTCCATTACTTGGTCTCTCTTTATAAACACATGATGGGCAGTAGGCTAAGGAACCTATGTCATCATTTAAAGGATCATTTCAGGGAAGCTCCCTGGGAATATAGGAATATTACATTTTCATAAATTAAACCAATAGGATACATCCAATAATATTCCAGCTTAAAATTCCATGTAAGTCCACGTGTCTCACCAACCCATGAAATCTGAGTCACTACCCCTCAGTTAACCCTCTGGAACCTCAGTCAGTTCACTCGGTCTAAATTGTTTCCAGTGTGTGCCTCCTCTCAGAGGATTGGTAGGGGGGGTCGGAGGTAGAAGATCCTCATAGCTTTGTCTGTCTCTGCAGCAGTGCTCACTGCTGTGTTTCTAGATCTAGAATGCATCCTGGTGGTGCTCAGTGCACATTCGTTGAATAAAACATTGCCCACCCTGTATTCAGATCTTTTGATTCCCCTTCTTAGCACATCACAAAGAGCCTTCCCCCATTTTGCTGGTGATCTTTCTCTTGGGTTCTACTTGAAGAGCAAGTGGGAGGACAACATGGGAGCTAGCAGGACATCTGACGAGTCTTTTTCAGTTTTGATTGCGTTCACAAAAGAAAGTTCACCTGCATTGTTTCTATCTTTTCCAACTGAAAATAAAGCCTGAAGAAAGGAGCACAGAGTGGGTGTAATCATACAGTCAAAGAGAAAGGAGGAGCCAAAATTTCTAGTAAGTGTCACCCTAGAGGAAAGTGCTGGAAGCAGAGCTTGAGGAAGGTTGCAAGCATCACCTGCCCGAGAAGCAAGGCTAGTGGGATGCTGGAGGCAGAACGGCCCCTGGCATTCTCTGTTCCACCTTCTTATTCGAAGCCCTGAATTCTACTTCTTGCATGTGTAATTATGGTCCCAATTGTTCTCCTTCTTCTGCATAATTTAAGTCCGCACTGTCTCTTGTCCTAGAAGCGCTGACCTCAGCGAAACTGCTTCCCAACACTCTTTGTAGGACACTACAGGTCATAAAAGCTTTGAACAGGACAGGTCACTGATTCTCAGGTCTAGTCCCTGGAGACTCATCTGGAAACTGGACAGAAGAAATCTTATTTTAATAAAAATAAAAATGTAGTGCTCTTGCTACCAGCATAACTTAAAACTCAAATTGAATTTGAATAGTACAATAGTCAACACCCAGACAGTTTGAGCCCAAAACAAAATCTGTAGCTTACAATGGGAGGAAAGAAAAAAGAGACAAGAAAAAAAAACTATGTTCTTTTTTGCCAAGCTGAATAAAGACGTTGTAAAACTATCTTTCTTTAAGCATATTTGTGAGATGCCAACAAAGTCAAGAAGCTGCAGTCAGTAAACACTCAAGGTAGTTTTCGGTTATCTCTCGTTGATTGCTATGCATTAATGCATTATACACAAAGCCCTGAAGAAACACAGAAAAATATTATCCTAGGTACCCATAAAAACTAGGCTGTCAGTATGAGTGAGTGAAAATAAAATTGCTGAAAATATTTGTTTATTCGGTTTCAGCCAACTGACAATAAAATAGAATGTATTAATGTCTTGCTATACAATAGCTTCAGTTTAGGAGAATATCAAGTGGGCTAGAAATAAGACAGAGAGACCAAGACAGAGACACACTGTGGCTCAGAAAGCCCAGAAAGTTAGGGAAGCAGACTGCTCTAAGTTCTCAGTGGCTGGATGGCCTCTTGGTGACCTTGAACAGAAAATGGTATGCTACCAGAAGGACAAGTTGCACAGGTAATGTTGCAAGAGCCAAATCACGTAAGAACTAAGAGCTTGTCATTGGCATTCTTCACCCACTGACTTCTCCATAGCCGCATTCTGGATTCTTGGTTTTACATATTCTTCACACTACGTCAAATGCTGTCATAATGTTTCCATGCTGAGCACATCTCAAAGGAGAGGTCAGCAAAGTAAACAGAGCTTGCCTGGGTTCCATGACCAGGTTTGCACAATGGAATTTGTAACCATGGGATCACAGTCTTTCCTCTGTCATTTTTCCTTAGCAAAAAGCAACTGCATGATGCCTGTTCACAAGTCTTATGGTATATGGTGGAGCACCTTGGAGTGCTTTGAAAAATGTCTTATAAACTTTAAAACAGGGTTAGTATGTCAGAAAGTATAAGCCAAAATCTGAGAAGTATTTTAGGTTTATAATCTGTTCTAATCCACCATGAACTATCACTAGGTGATAAGATATTGGTGATAATTATTGATCATTTCTTGGTCACATCATATATATTATCCGTCATGAACATCATTTTCACTTTAGGAAGTTTTAGGCCTAATGAGTTTTGGTAAAGGGACGACCTGAAATTCAAACTATTCCAATGTCATCCCTTTGGTGTTAACAGAATGATTTTTCAAATGTGGATTTCAGTTCTAAAATGCTGTTTTTGAGTCTCATGATACCATTCATCAAATTATATCTCTTAAGAGAAGTAACCACTCATTCCTCTTTAATTTTCCACACATATATTCTATCCATACCCATTCTTCTATTCCTCCACACATGTATGAATCCATCCATCCATCCATCCATCCATCCATGCACCCCCTCACTGTACACACTGCATGCCTTCCTTCTCCACAGCATTTCTGAGCCTGGCCCTGTGATAGAAGGAAGAGTCAGAGAACAAGGTCTCTGCTTTGCTTAAGCCTAAGTAAAGAGCTAAATAAGTCCAAGCTTTATCCTATGAAAAGAGAAATTTAAGTGTCAAGGAAAGTAAGCATGCAGGGAGCCAGTTTAGACTGGATGAGTGGGCTAGGTCTTACAAAAGATGTGACATTTTACAGCTGAATCATGGAGACAAGAGAGTGGCTGCTGGGAACGAAGGGCCAGAGAGGCCAGCGAATCGGTGTCCAGACACAGGAATACTTTGCTGCATTCTGAGGACAGGAAAAAGGTCTGTGTGTCTAGACTGTCAACAATGACAGGAGAGTATACAATGAATTTGGAGACAGTGCATGAGAAAGAATTTGCATCTTATTGGAAGAATTTGGGAAGGGTTTCCTAGCAGAACAGCAAAACATCCATGATGAGGGGAGGTTTTATATCTTTATGTACGTGGTGGTCGTATATGGTATAAATATGAGTAAATGAATTGAGTTAGTAAAGTATGTTGTACCACAAAATATATTTTTTTCAAAAAATAGATGGGCTTCCCCGCCCTCTCCCCCCCAAAAAAAATAACCTTAAGCAACAAATCACTGTAAGTGAAAGTCAATGGTAGCTAATGTCAGTATCAGCAACTTGAGAATTTTAAAATCAGAAAGCAAAAATTTGTAGGAGAATATAAAATAGTGGTATTTCTTAAAGGCAAAATAAAAAAAAATTCTGTGCAACAGACCATATCTGCAGAGCTTGGCTAGAACTGCCAACTGAATGAAGATGTGAATTCCAGTACTGGATATGTTTCACATTCCTTCAGGATGCATTTCCGATCTGGAACTAGTAATGATGTGGTGTGAACTGCATTTGAAGGATGAAGCAGAGGGGGAAGTCAGAGGTCACTGCTAGGCCCTAACAGAGCAAATGGAGGGGCAAATGAAAGCTCTGCTTTGATTTCTGGAGAGGCTGCTGACTGGAGGTCCAATAGAAGTCATGTGATTCATGACTGGCAGGCTCAAGGGGTGCCCAGGGAATGAACTGGGGAGTTATCAGAACAAAGTCAAGTTTCAAGCCAAGTATGTGGATGAACCACCCTAAAGGGGACATGGGGACAAGAGGAATTTTTACTGAGGCAGAAGATTGCCAGGATTTCACCCAAGATAGAGGGGGAGACCTAGTAAAGAGGATGAGGATGGGCCTGTTTACCAGATCCGTATTTCATTTCTAGATGATGCTGTCAGTGTATAACAACTCCAAATGACAGAAATCCAGACTTCATTCATAAGGAAAGTGCCCTCTGCACTTATTTCCATATTGCAAAATGTGGATATGCTTCCCATGGAGCCCACCTAAAAGGGTTAGAAAACTCTATGTGTTTTCTAGTGTAATTCTGGATTTCTGCCAGACTACACCCAGGAGAGTCTTGAAATGAACATTTCTCCTTGTCTGACTAACTTTGCTGATTTCTGTACAAGTGAATACTCCAATGTTCAGTAACTTGTGAAGTTTAGGTGTGTACTCTCTGCTACTCTTGTCAAACATTCTGTCTTACATTAAATATATCATAGAAAAGAATTTTAGAGCAAATATTCTAAAGTCAGGTTATCTGCCTACTTTGGCAGGTCCTTGGTGCTAAGGGCATATTTGTCATGGAAGAGATGTTATATGTGGCTATATTCTGAGATACTTGAGAACATTCTTCAATAAAGGCAAGATAGAAATAATATGTAAAATATCCCAAGCCATAATCAGAAGTCTTGTGCACAGTTCTCAGTGAAATTGACTCTTCTGGACATAGTCATATTGTTAAACATTAAAACTTTCTATTTCTAATAATGCATTGAATCCTACTTGTAACCTCCTGGCATTTGTCCATTTTATAGTAAATATTCTGCTTCATTGCTAATATTCCTTGATACATATATAATAGAATGAATGCATTAAACCATAACCTTCATTTATTTTCTGATTAAGCTTTATTGTGTTCAACTCAGAGTCTCGTCATAAAAGTAGCAAATCTGGAATATGACCTTGATTTCTTGATTTAGCTAAAGTTAAAAGGATAAATTTCTTCATAATGTATGGTTAGAAGTAAGTTATAAATATGAAATGTGAAGTCCCTGGAAATTCACATGAACTTTGAAAACTTTTTATAAGAGACAAAAGATCAAACAAAAATTCAATAAATTAAATAATGCAATATTAAAAGCATATTTTTATCTCTCTTGGTCAAATACCTTGGATCACCTTGGAGAATAACTGAACTATCATCTCACCAAAACATGTCAAACCAGCATCATAACAATTTTATTAGGAAGAAAAATACATGTGAGAGCTAAACTATAGGAAAGAAAAGTTGTTCCTGATTTTATTTACATCATAAAGCATGAGGATAAGAATATAGTATCAAATTAGCCATTACTAGAAAAGATCTCAAGGGAAATGAGCAAGCATATTGCAGATATAAAACATGTCAAGAAACTTTGCAAACATCTGGAGGTCTGTCCACTGGAGGTCTGTCCAGCCCATTCTCTCTCTCTCTTTCTCTCTCTCTCTCTCTCTCTCTCTCTCTCTCTCTCTCTCTCTCTCTCTCTCTCTCTCTCTTTCTCTTTCTCTCTCTCTCTCGCTCTGTCTCCTTTCTTTCGGTCTCTCTCCTTGCAAATAAATAAATAAAATATTTAATAAAAGTCATGAATGAAAGCTGTATCAACTAAAATTGCCCAAAGAATAGCAACATATGATAACTTTATTTAAAATATTTAATGCCTGCTTATTAAGTTATGCTTGTTCCTAAATATGTAAGATGTATATACTTTTTTGCATTTCTTTTAATTTTTTGTATTATTTACTTATTTAAGAGAGAGAGAAAAAGACAGAGAGAGAATGGGAGCACCAGGGCCTCTAGCCACTGCAAACAAACTCCAGACACCTCAGCCACCTTGTACATCTGGCTTTTTATGGGTACTAGGGAATTGAACTCAGGTCCTTCTGCTTTACAAGTGTAGCAGAGTGTGCTGAGTATTAGAATTTAGATAATGCCAGGCTCAAAAATTCCAATGCACCTCAAAATTTAAGGAGTACCCAAATTCTTGTCTATAAAGTTAAAGAATTAAAATCATAGACAGACATTAAGGTATAGTGGGAGACTTTATTTAAGGGAACAGAGTTTTTTAAGGAGTTACAGAGTTCTCCAGACAACAGTGTGTGGAGAATATATGGGAGAGATTTTAATAAAGTCTGAGCTGCTCAGCCAAACAAGCAGAAGAAAAGGTTTCAGAGGGAAAGGTTTATGTAGAAAAGAATCCTGAGCCCCTCACCCCACCCCACCCCAGCCTAAGGGCTGGGGTGAGGGACCTTACCTGGAAAAAATGAAACGTATTCCTTCTGGAACACCATGTGGAAAAGAAGACCGGCCTTTGTTTTAGGCAAGCTTTTTTAAAAGTTCCCCCAGGTAAGTCAGAGAGGCAGCTGATTGGTCTATATCTGACAGATCAGTTTTACATCTAGGTTTCAGCTCTGGCTAGGGACACCTCCCATCCAAGGGGAGGGGGTTTATGGAGCTTGCCTGAACTGTCACAATCCCCCCTCTGAAGAAATAACCCTAACTGCTGTTAGGGTACTGGGGTGTGGAATCGAAGGAAAAAGCACCAGAAAGAAGTACATACATGTTTAAGGAAAAAAATTACACAAGAATGTCCATTTTGATCCTGTAGGAGGCAAGGCAAAGCTTGGACTGGAAGGGGTTAAAGAGGAGCTTGACAACATTGTGTGGGGATTGTGTGGGGTCTCGCTCCTAAACACACAGGCAAGCTCCTTAACTGCTGAGCCATCTCTCTAGCCATATATATATAATATATATTATATATGTATAATTTTATTCAAGGTTTATATTTAATCATTACTAAATCCAGCATGGCTCTAAGGTATAGTGAGTAAGGACTTCTCTTCCCGGGCCAGACTTTCTGAATTTTAATACAAACTCTTCTGTTTACTGGTTATGTGTACAGAAAATAGTCTAGCCTCTTCATGTTTCCTTTTCTTCAATGGCACATGGGATTTTAAGATTTCTCTCAACATCAAGCTGAGTGGATCAACTACTTAGAACAGTGCCTCTGATGTCCTAATGATGACATGAACATTAGTATTTGCCATCATTGGAAATGGGTGCCAGGTACCCTTATGGAGCACCTGGATAGCTGAACAAGATATACCATTAAGATACACTTTGTTGCATAACTGTTCCTGGGGAGATGTGAGCCAATTACTCACACTCAGGGACGGCACTGGAGGTTGACTAAAGAAACAGTTCCACCCAAATCTAGCTTGTTGAACCAGTGTATGAGGTTATTTCCAGAAACATGAGGGCATAGTTACAGAAGCATTAGTGGCTTAATGGCAGCTGCATCACTGTAAACTCCTCCCTGTGTAGAGGATGACTCACCGAAGGAAGCTGCATGTCTGTAGTGCCCTGAACAATTTGCAGACAGCTGCACTGGAGTCGGCCTGCCCCAGCAGGCAGCTGTTTTACTACTTAGGCAGCTTTGGGAGATGCTTCCGAGCCTTGTAACTTTCTGAGTTTCCTGAACCTTCATGAATTTCCTGAGTTTTAGCAGCCTCCATCCTGATCCAGGAGAGAAAGATTCAATTCAGAGGAAATAGCTATGCAACACATATTATTGAAAGCATAAAGCATATGTAGCAGGGTATGGTGCTAAAATTCCTGGGATAATCATTATCCCAGTCAATGCCAGCCTGGGCTACATAGCAAGACCCTATTTTATGAAAGAAGAAAGAAAGAAAGAAACAAAGAAAGAAAGAAAGAAAGAAAGAAAGAAAGAAAGAAGGAAGGAAGGAAGGAAGGAAGGAAGGAAGGAAGGAAGAAAAACTGAACATTTAATCACAGTCATCGATTCAAATATGTAAGACTTGCATAAAATGACTTTACATCCAAAATGTAGTAAAAATTATGACAAATTCTAACAGAACTACAAGGACTTCCGTCATATGCAGCAAAGAGAAGAAAGAAGGGCTCAGCTCAGTTTTGGGGTGGGTTTCCAGGATTTTCTTTTGTATTCTCTGTTAATACTAGTAATTTGCAACATGAGAATGATAGGACAAAATAGTTATAATGGAAGTGAGAAATCATAAGGCTAAATTTCCCTATATTTCCTAAATTTCCCTCGTTTGCTATCCACATAGCACCTCTTTCAGCTCTAACCTTATTGCTAGAATTAGATAAACTCACAGCTTCCCTTTCAGTGATAACTCAGGAAGTCACTCTGCCTCCAAAGATGTAATGTATCCCAGCTCATTTTCAAAGAGATCATGGCTATAGTCTATGGTCGAGATAGTATGATACTTATTCATATCAAATCTTAAGAGAACTTACCAGGAATATTGTTTTAGCATATATTGCATTAGTCTTGTATTTTATAGACATATTCTAATGATACTAATCTCTCATTTTATTTATAATAGATGTACAGACTAGAAATTTATAAGAATACTTTAGAACCTTAGATCTTCTTGATAAGCTGGAATATAAAAATCTTAGGGATGAAAATTTAAAGATTGTTTAATGGACTTACACACACACTTTCAGGCATCTGTATTAATCAGGACAAACTAGTTTGCCATCTTTTCTAACCATTTCATTAGGGTTTTAAATGAAGATATAGCAGACACGTTTATCAGAAACAATTAATCAATGAAAAGGATTGATTTCAGCTTACAGTATCAAGGAAAAGTTTCATTGTGGTGGGGAAAGCATGGCACCTGCAGACAGCTCACAGCAGCTGGAAGGAAGGAGTCAGAATCAGCTAGCCCTGGACATCCAGTTGGTTGGACTAAAATAACCTCAAGGTCCACCCCCCCCCCAGGGGCACACCTTCTCCAGCAAGCTTTCACCTCCTAAAGGCTCCACAACTCTCCCAAATTGCCAAGTAGTCAAAACACATGAGCTTATGAAGGACATTTTATTCAAACCACCATACTTGGCATCCTATGCATTTGAGTTTTCACAAATGCATGATGTCTTATATCACTGATCTGAAAATCCACTGCTACTCCTTCTCCCGTACCAAAGATCTCTCCTCTTTTTACTGCAGCTGTAGTTTTTTTCACTTTCCCTTAGTGTCATATAGTTGGAAGAATATAGTATGTACCTTCTCAGGTTAACATATTTCCTTTGGTGATATACATTATAATTCCTCCATTATGTAATTGCTTGAGGGCTCATTTTTTTTCTTTCATCATTAAATAGTGTTTCATAGGCTGTGCATCCCCAAAGGTCACCATCTAACAAGCATCTTAGTTGTTTCCCCGTTTGGGCATTAACAATAAAGTTGCTATAGATATCTGCTTGCAGATTTGGGGTGAACATAATTTTTAACTCCTTTGGATAAATGCTAGCAAATGCAATTGCTGAGTCATATGGTAATATGTTTAAGTTTATAAGAAACTGCAAAGCTGGCTTCCAATCTGGTTGTATTATTTTGTATTCTCATCAGCAATAAATGAGAGTCCTTAGTACTCTGCATCCCCATCCACATTTGCTGTCTTTGTTCTGGATTTTGGCCATTTGAATAGCTGTGCAGTGGGACCTCATTATTGACTTAATTTGCATTTCCCTGATGGCATGTGATGAGTGCTTTGTGTCATAGTAAACAAATATCTTTTGCTTATTTTCCATCTGTATATTTTCTTTGTTGGTGTGTTTGTGGAAGTTGTGAGACATTTTTTTTCATCAGATTATTTTCTTATTGAAAATGTTATTAGTTCTTTGTACATTTCAAGAGCTGTCTTTTATATGATGTGTCTTTTGCAAATATTACCCTAGTCATGGCTTTTTTTTTCATTTTCTTCACAAAGTCTTTCACAAAGCAGGTGTTTCATTTTGATGAAGTTTGGCTTATCAGACTTACTTAGGAATATGCCTTTAATGTTATGTCTAAAAGTTCTCTTTTGATGCCTTTTAGCTTTTATGCTAGTTTCTAGGAGTTTTAGAGTTTTTTTTAATTTATTTTTATTTATTTATTCATTTATTTTTGCAGTGTAAGGATTAAAGCCCAGGTCTCATCCATGCAAACCCCATTTCATTAAGTTTCTCCCCCCAGCCACTTGTAGTTTTGCAATTTAGGTTTAGTTCACTGATTTATTTTGAGTTAACTTCTGTATAGACATTAAAATCTATTTCTTCTCTGGGAAGTGCATCTCCTCAGAAAAATTATGTTCGGTTGTTCTAGCACATTTGTTGAAAAGATGATCTTCTCTCCATCACCATGACTCCTTTGTCAACAGTCATTTGACTATGAGTCTGTCTATGGGCTCTCTATCCCATTGATCTATCTGTCTATTCTTTTGCAAAAAGATTTATTATTACTGCATCTATAGTAAGTCCTTGAAGACAGGCAGATACCAACTACATGTTTTTCTTTCAATGGCTGTTTTAGATACAACTTTTACAGCAGTGGAAAATTCCAGTAATATGTGTACAAACATAAGAGATGAATCAAACACAACTTGAAAATTCATTGAATCTTTAAAAATAAGCTGTCAGACTTGAAAGTGAATCAGATTTTAGATTTATTTTAGACAAAACATCACTTATAGCCCTGATCTGCCTGGGTAGCTTGCTTCATATTTGTAAAACAACATTGTTACCATTTCTTGCAAACCTTATATTTTTTACAGATATTCTACACAGGAGAGACACTACCAATATATATCATGTAGACCTGAGCTACTGGACTTTTCTCTTAAACCTATTTCTTTATATTGCACTTGTTGTCTCAATCAATTTTCTCATTCTGGTCCTATTCTATTCTAGGAATGTCAACATAGAGTCATAAAAACAAAGTAAGCAAGCTTATTTTTTTCTTAATATATCATACAGATTATATCATTAATAAAGCTGCTCCAGAAATTCTAGTGGTGGAAACGTTTATCATGCACTTTTATATCCTAGAACTTGTACTTGAATTTCAAGAAAAATTCTGTATTTTTTAATGAATCAAACGAATCATAACAGTATGTGGGGACCCTCATTTCGACAGAGTAATGCTGTCTCTGAAGGACATGTGGCTGTGAAGTTCTCTGATATCGGTTTCACTTGATCCTTTTCATGAGCTGCATCAGGTTAAGAATCTGAGGAAAAAACAGTGTGTGAAGACTCTTGTCTTTGTCGGATTGTGTGAATTTATTTGTATCTATTCAATTTAGTTTCATCAAAACTAGTAGTTGCTACAAATTTCACATGGTATCAACACATGCCTAAGAGATGCTATATTTTAACATAATATTGATCTCAAACTTATAAAATAATGAAAAAGATATATATATATATAGTAGAAAATAGACCTATAGAAACCTAGTCTAGTTTCCTTCACTACTATCCTTTTAAATTTTAACATAACAATATAAAAATGTTATTTTAAGTTAGAAGGTTAAATCCTACGGAAAGTGGTTTTTTTTAACTTAAAAGTCTGAAGTGGTTCCATAGAAGTTTGCCAAATTCTAAACTTCATGATTTTTGATTAGCTGATTGACATTCTTCAAGGTTAAAAAAATGTACTTTGGTGCAATCTGTCTAATGGATTTCATTGTATTTGATGTCTTTATTTCATTTTCTAATCCTATTTCTAAAAGGCTCTTAGCCTGGAAGGGTTATTGGTTTATTCCATAAGTTGAATGGTCCTCTGTAACAACAGAAAAAAAAGAACTTGGGAAGAAATAAAGTTGAGGAAGCACTAGTTGAACTTGTGAGCCATCTGTGTAGATATTTGTTAAAAGAAGTAGAGTCTGGGCCAGGTAAATGACTGCAGCATCGACTTGATTCTCTTAACATGCCAACATCACACAAAAGCTGAAAGCCTGCCTTTTAATAAGTGGATGGTGCCCACAGGCTAAAGACAGTGAAGGTCCTCCTAGTAAATGTCTTCTCTGTTCCAACTGCTATTCTGTGCTGTATGTATTAGAAGCTGACGCACCATTGTCTGGTGTGAAAACCCAGCTCTTAGAAGCCAGTGTGACTTTGCGTAACTGAGATGAAGAATCTTTCACAGAATGTAAATAGAAGAAACTTGGAGATGGAAAGACGTTTCTGAAACTAAAACAGTAGAATTTTAGGAAAACACAGCAGCAAATTATAAATATGGGCCAGCATTGTCTCAACCTTCACCTAAGCCAACTGATGGTCTATACTTTAGCAGGCAATGGAAATATTTAAGCTGAATAAGTAGTCGACTCTCTATTGCCAAGATAAAACATATAATGAAGTGTATTTTATCAGTAAAATATTATACAACTTGAAATGAAGGAAGATTAGTTAAGAGGCATGCTCACAAATAGACAACATTTAATTGTGAAATGATCAGTGTGTCCAGTAGATCTTCCTGTTATACTTCCAGCAACGCTAAGTAGAACAAAAGAAAATGATCAACCATGTGATGTAACAGAAGTTTATAAAGAGGTGATAAAAGAACATGACTACTTGTATAGTTTTTTTCACTTGTTCAAAAAGCTTTTAAAAAGTGATGCCAAAACAAGTTAACAGCAAACAAACTTTAAATCAAGTAGAATGTTTTAATGCAAAGAAAGTGTTCAAACCCATATACACGGAAAGCAGAAGCAAAACTGACTACGGAAGCAAAGGGACTCACATGAAAGATACAGAGGCAGGTGGATGGGAGAGTAGGCTCAAAGTATCTGCCTATTGATATGAAAATGTTCCTATAAAATGATGTACCATGTATAATGGATCTCCATCAGTAACACACACAAAAAAATAGAGAGAGAGAGAGTAAGGAAAATTTCCATCAATGTTGGAAGTCAGCTCCCATTCACAGATCCAAGCAGAGAGACACCAATAGCAACCACCACCACACACAAGCACAGCCAGACAAAAAACAGCAGGGAACTCAGGCAGAGCTCACACTGTCTCCTCTACTTTTAGGCTGGAATCAAATCCACCCCCAGTGTCATCTTTTCCAGCCAGTTTCTGAAGACCCAAGTTTTTTAAAAATCACCTGAGTCTATTGGGGTACATATTTCCCACCTATCACAAGATTAATTAATTATTGAATAAATTAACTACAGTGTATTAAATGTAAGAATAAGGTCAGTTTCTCATATGAGGGTTGTAACTATAGAGAGTTGGGAATTTTTTGCTACTCAGGGAGGTTTTTATCTGCACATCATGGAGATTGGCTTTGATCTCTTTCATTGGTGGAAGGTTGAATACAAGACATGAAATGTCAAAAACTATTTCTCTCACCTTCTGGCTTTCTCTAGTTATCTATCTGCCCACTCTCCCTATTCATTTTGTTCATATTTTTTAATACATACAATTGAATCTAGGGCTATTGTAGCTGCATCTTCAGTCCTTTGTTTTCATTCTTTTAACTCTGCAATGTAAACACTCAACAGAGAAGGAGTAAAAGTATTCTTGTCTAGGTCTTCAAGATCATCAAGATAAACTTTTAGAAAAATACACATTTTATGTATTTATCTGAGAGAAAGAGAGACAAAGAGAAAGAGGAAAATAGCAATAGAGAGTGAGAGAGAGAGAGAGAGAGAGAGAGAGAGAGAGAGAGAGAGAGAGAGAGAGAGAGAGAGAGAGAGAGAGAGCTTCAGGGGCTCCTGACACTACAAACAAACCCCAGATATTTGCACCATTTTGTGCATCTGGCTTTATGTGGGTAATGGGGAATCAAACCTGGGCCATCAGACTTTGTAAGCAAGTGCCTTTAAATGCTGAGTCATCTCCTTTCTTTCTTTTCTTTTCTTTCTTTCTTTTTTGAAAAAAGAAGTTTAAGCTACTATCTGAAAATAACCAAGAATTGACTTGTGCTACTCAGTTTAGCATGCTACATGGGTTGTATAGGTACACTGATGGTAATCAAGTTGGAAAGGAATATTTCCAGATGAGAGCAGGGGCTGAGGCCTCAAAAAGTAAAGAATAAAATATTCTTTTCTAGTTGATCTTGAAATTTCACCTCTAACAAACATAGCTAGTTTTCTTAAGGTCATTTCCACCTAAAGTATTGTGAAGGAACTGCATGAAATTTGTAATATGTATGTGTCATACCAGTATTATATATATATATATATATATATATATATATATATATATATATATTATAATTAAGTCATATATTGGAATATATACCATCCCTTATTTTCACTTGGAGACAGTTGTGATTTTTTTTCACTGAAAACTAGTTTTCATTTGAATAGTCCAGCTTAATAGTAAACTGAGTTTTGGCCAATTTTATCTCCATGTTGATATTTAAGGCTTTAAATTGAAAAATTCATGAAAGTTTCGAGTTATTCATTTCAATGAAGTTTTAGCACCTTCGTTCATAATGAAATCATTCTTAGAATAAACATATTAGGTTTAAAAGCTTCAAGTGAAATTGTGAAAAACAGTATTAATACTATGGTGAAAACTATACATAATAATGCAACACTCATTATGGAAAGATGTAAAATGAAAAATGAAAGAAAATTTTGCAGACCAAAAAAAAGGATAAAACATGTTATAGAAGATGGATGGATACATTTGTGATCATAAGAAGACAGCAAGGAAATTTTCAGAAGCATAGATTAAGAACTAGATTCTCCAGCCCTGTCCACCTTGACACCCCCCGTTAAAGGACAGAATTATACAGGGTGGATCAGCCATGGTGGCTGAACAGAATCTGTGAAGCTTTGTAGAAGGAAAACTAAGCACCAGAAGGTAGTCAGAGACTATGGATCATGAATGGCCTGCCGCTCTGATGAAAAGCCAGAAGTGAAGGTTGAAAAACTTATCAAAATATATGAGGCATTTCCTGTAGCCTGTCAAGGCGATATTGGATAAAGTTAATTCAGACATGTATGCATATGCTCTAGAATATTCTCTATATGCTTTGAGTTCTATTGTAGGCATTTCAAATAGAAATTCATTTTTCAATCATTTTTCTTCTTTTTATAGACACATATATAATTTAATATAATTGTGAAATTCTCATTATATTATCATTTTGCCCTTTCTTCTCTACTTTTAAAATGTTACAACTTTCCAATTTGAATACAGTCTTCAAGTAATAATACACTTGTCAGCTTTCTGATTGACATATACATATATATAGTCTTTTTTTAGATTGATGCAAAAAAGGAACAATTCCAATAAAATATGCATGGTAAATATGACAGATAGACTTACTGCAGTCGAGGACACCTGAGTCCCAGGGGTACATGTCCATCATACCACTCCTTCAGCATTGCCTCCCAATGTTTGAATCCCCCTCCAGAGGGCAGATGGAAAGAGGAGGTGATACAGCAGCTCACAGCACACATTTTTATGCAAGATAGGAGCCTTTCATTTATTTTTATTTTTTAGTGTTACCGCACTCTAAAATTTATAAAACTGTAAATAGATGTGAGTCTTAAGCCTGAATTAAGCTCCAACATACCTGGGTATTATATTATTCCATTCTAGAAAAAACACCCCAGCAGGAGCTGATTATTTTTAAATTTCATTCATCAATATATCTCATATACCTAAAACAACGCTTAACATAGATGCACACATACATCTGGGGTGTGTGTGCAATGTTTATGTGAAAAGAGACACAGAATTCCTGCTATTCCAAGGCCAGAATGTTTTATTTATCTGACATTGCACACAGCTCATCTTACATTACCAGGTCCCTGTCACACAACTCCTTTCAAGTATTTCAGATGAAAATGGAAGGTACCTTTTCTTAGTTCCATTCTACTTTAAGAAGAGACAGAAAACCAGTGCAAGAAGAGACAGAAAACCAGTGCTATTATTATCGTTATGTGCTTGGCATGGTTTAGACATTCTAATGCACATGTTTTTATTAAGGGGGCAGCTAAAGTTAGGACTATTGCATATTTGCTATACCTTCTTATTATGTTTCACAAAAATGCTCTCAACTACTGCAAGCAGGATTTCTACAGAATAGCTCAGTCTGTCTAAGGATTTACACCAACTCAAAAGATGAGGATGCCCATGGGATTCTTTGTGCCAACTCCTGCTTAGTATGTAAGGCATACTGTTTAGTTTCATTGTTGCTGAAACTCTTATGTGGGTCCCTTTTCATATCAGTTCAAGGAAATAGGGTACAGCTATTAGAATTCTTCTAGTGTACATAGAAGGAACTGTGGCTTTCCTTCTATGTAGGCAGACATTTGGCCATTGTAACACATAATCAAGGAACAATTGCAAGAAAGATTTATTGTGGCTCAGTGTCCAAAATCTCTGCCCATTGTAGGCTGATTTTATTTCTGGATGCTATGAATCCAAGCAACATGGAAATAATCTACTCACCTAATGGTAGACAGAAAAGATAAAAGATAGCTAGTGGCCCAGAACAAGGCATATATTTCAAGAGTATGTCCTCTAGTAATGTGCATCCTCCAAGCAGACCCACCTCCACTTTCCAATAATGCCATCATGTTATGAACCCATCAGTGGACTGATCCATAGATAAAGGCAGAGTCCTCATGGCCCAGTCACCTCTCGGTAGACCACCAGCTGGGATCCACACTTCACATTCAAACCATACCTCCTGAAAGGAAGCATATTCCCTAAGGAGCCTTGTACCCTTCGTGGAATTTAGGATGATTAGCGATCCACATATACAGAGATCATGGCATAAATAACTCATGGGATAGATAGATTACACCATATGAATTTGAACTCAAAAGCCTACAACTTAGCAGCTAAAGCTTTCTTATTGTGCAGTAGTGTTGTTGTAGAACAGGAAACTATTCTACACTATTGTGAAAACTAGAGAAAAACTGGGCAGTTGGTGAAGTGGAATAGATGATAAGGGGGTCTCAATGATTGACGGAGTTTAAGAATATTTTGTGAAACAATTTCACACTTTGGTATATGTGTAGAATAAAGGATTTTTTTGCATAGTCCCTTGTATCCCTGGTTTCAATTCACTGCGTACATTTTTTCCAAGGCACAAATCAAATTGCCCTTCCTCCAATTCTGCCAACTTTATACTGACCTCTGCTAATATCATTCACCCTTTTTTTATGGAAATTGCATACAAATACAATCCATCAAGCTTGTGCTAAATAAGAAGTATTCTCCATAGTCACTGTATGAGCTTGGGCAAGTCAGTTCAAGTTTCTGAGATTCGATTTCCTTCTTATTAAAATGTTTGAGAATTGTATTAAGGATTTAAAAAGAGCACAAATGAAGGGTCTTACAAACTTTAAAATGCTTTATCGGTTGTATCTGTTATCTACGACTGTATAGTAAATCACAGAAAGATAGAGAACTAGAATAATCATAATTATTATTTTTTATAAATGTAAGGAGTGGGCTGGGCTCATCTCGGTGATGGTGCTGACATTGGTGACTGAAGGAGTCCCTTTACTCGTCTTTGTGGTACCTTATCTCATGAGGCTTATCTGGACAGCTTGTTTTCTCCAACAGCAGCAATAGCCCTTTTGTACCTGATGGCTCAGAGACCCAGCAGAGCATGCATGAGAAGCCTCAATCCTTGCTTGCTGTTGTTATCATGCTGTTGGCCAAAGCAAGTCTACAAGGCTAGTTCCCATGGTGAATGTGTGAGGTGACAGCCCACGATACCAACATAAACAAGAAATGATCCTTCTACTTCACTGTGACTCTGCTTGGGCACACCTTTTGGCATTTGGTTTGTGTCCGTTGGCTTCTTGGATTGTATGTGTGCATATACGCTAATGTTCAAGGATATTACAAGTTCCTTTTTGATGGTGGCTAGGCTGTCGTATTAACTTATGATACATTAGACTATGGAGGGTATTGGAGGCTTTTAGGATGACACTAAATCCCTCCTAAGTCTGCTGTTTACCATCTTTGTGGTCCTGAAAAGGATTACTAGTCATATTACAGCCTTTTAAAGTTTCGAAAGTTTCATTTAGTTCTTTGAGTCTCATTTAATTGTTTGCTTGTATATAATATATGGCACCTATAAGGATATTATAGCTGACTTAACCACCTCCTTTGAAGATTTCTGAGAACTAAGAAAGCATCATTCTGAGAACAAGAATATTTTGACATTGCTTGTGTATTAACATGACTGCGTTTGCATTGGAACCTTAAAGGTACTCTCTGAGTTGCATTTCGGTTATCTCTGCCAGGATGCTAATCTATAATTCACAGGACTTCTTTTGGACAGCGAATGTCATTGGCAACTTCAATAACAATCAATTTTCTACTCATATCCCCTCTTTTCCACCTGATGGATTTTACAGCCTTATGGGCAGAAACAGTTGTACCCTGTAATTCACTCCAGTGCTCTCCTCTTCACAGTCAAAAATAAAACTGTGCCAATAAAAAAATCGTATTTTTTTCTTAGGACAAAAAATGGGCAGATTATTAGACCACAAAATGTGACTTTAGTGAATGCTACCTAGGACAACTAAAAATTGAAAAGCATCTCTTCATTTTGCACACAATCATAATGAGGTTGCTTATCTTTCAATATCATGCCCTAAATATTCAGAAAACCTTAAAATAGTACTTTTCTTCAGGAATTATCATAGTCTCCATATATTTTTTTTCAGATACAGATAGCCCTGCCCCTCTGTGGTACCTATTGTTCAGATGTTGTTTGTGAAAATATTTTGCCATCCTTAACTTTTTAATGGGTCTTTGTCACTTGCATATGATAAATGTGCATTTTCTTTTGCCTTTGTTTCTCTTGATTCAAGCACTTTTGTTAAAATACATGTTTTCCAAAGGGAAAATGCTTAAGAATGTTTATGTACTTTAGTGTTCAAAGTATGTTCAGATGATTTGTGTCTTGGGTAGAACAACAGGAGCAGGTGAAAAGAAATAAGAAAAGAACAAGGAAACATTTGAAAGAATCCTAAGAAACATGTCTGAAGAAAATGTTTGGAAAAAAAAAGTTTGGTTCCTTATTGATTTAAGAAAAGTAGCTTAGAAGTGTATTTAAAATGTCTAGATGTGTGTTTTTAACATAGGAAGAAAGAACATATAAATCATAAACTGTTATTTCCTACAAAATGAAAATTTAGTCCTTTATTCATCATTTGGTTTAATCTAGACAAAAACCCTGAGTTATTTCTTAATTCATCAGGTTTTATTGAACATGGATATACAAATAGTTTCACAAAAATATGCAAAACAACAAATGTCTCAAAGGCCATATTCATGGACAAGCTTAAAACAGCTATGAACTTCCCAATTGTGCTTTCTAAGGAAACAGCTATGAACTTCCCAATTGTGCTTTCTAAGGAAGAAAACATCAGCATTATTATAAAAACATTTATAAAAATAAAGGTCACTTTAAATTTAAAAGTAGTCACTAAAAAAAATCACAGTAATGTAGGGTTTATTTGGTTCAAAATATAAAAAGAAAAGGAAGAAGAGAACGTTAAACAAAGATTTCACAACAGATGATAATTTTCCCCCAAATCCAGTAATAATTTAGAATTCAAATGAACATTGAAAAATATATTACTACCCAGGTTTCAACCTCTATTTGAAATTCTCTCAGTAAATGTTTGCTAACTTTGTGCAGAGAAAAAGAATACTTAAAGCCTAATTTGTTATTCATTTGACAAATCTTCCTGGAGCTTCAATTATGAACAAAATGATGGGAATTGTTGAGAATCAAGCAGTCTCTGCCTCAATTCAGATGAGCACAAACCGCAGTGCCTGTTCAAGGCTCTGGGATCCTGAGGGCAGTGAAACGCACACATGTGCATACAGTTCTGTCTAATTTCTGGAGAATTCCTACACTCAGCAGGAAGCAAATTTACAGTTAATAGCTAGTTTCCTCGTGTCTTAAAATTTTACTTTAAGAAGAAAATGTGATGGATAAGAACACTAAGGTGGGCACCATGATTTAGAGGGGCTGATTTAGAGTCACAAGGATATGGCATTTTTTTTTCAGCAGTTGCTTTCTGGATGCACGCACAGCATGTTTAATGCAGGTCAGACTGCTGTGTGAGAGCTTCTCTCCTTGCGTGGAGGAGATCTGCAGCTACACCTAATGATTTAATCCTCTCTTCTTGGTTTCTTCTTAACTACCATAGCAACGCCACAGTGTGACCCATCTGCCATCAACATCAGGACCAAGCTGATGCTTTTACGTACCTCCTGCTCTTCACTACTTAGATTTATCAGGTGAATTGTTAAAAATAGTTTCCTGGTGAGGATTTTGAGAGATGGTTATGATACTTTGTAGCCTACTGAGAAATCTCAACTGCCATACACAAGAGCAAATGCAGGTTTCCTGAGCCTAAAGCCAACAGAGTTAGAAGGACGGGCTTACTTTACAAAAACAATATAAAATTGTAAATTCAGAATTTGATATAAAATGTGAAAATGGATCATATTTCATTATAAAGTAAAGAAGGCTTATAAACACCATGTCACAGTGTGCGCAAAAAATGAACTTGCTTTGTTTTAATTAACTGTCAGACACTCTTGCATAATGGTTTATCCCTATAATTTCCTGTCTGTGTACTCATTGATTTCCTTTTTATGTGGGAGTTTGTAAATCATTTCTGGAAAGAGATTAAAAAGATAATTTGGTCTTTTTGTTTCCAGGGTGATCAAAATCAATTTTGTTATTATTGAGAGTCTGAAAATGCTTCTTTCAGTTTGTATCCATAATAGGTGTTTTAACTTCTAGACTTGCTGCCAAATCTAGGAAACCCTGCCTTGTTGATTGTTCAGGGACGTGTCAGACTTACCACAGTATTTCATGGAGCAACTTCTGGCTCTACACCCTCCAAACTGCTTCTCTTCTGCTCTCTGTGTAGTAACAATATTGAACACCCCAGGACAGACTTGTGCCAGCACTCAGCAATGGCACCCCTGTACCCTTCTGTCAATATGCTCAAGAAACAGTCTAGCAGGTGGCCAGAGGATCTCAGGTTGGCTATTGTAACTTAGACATTTATAAAAAGGACTGACTGCAGATCACAAGACTTTTTCCAGCTAAACTCATGTGAAATATATCCAAGAAAATAAAAACCTCAAATAAAAGCCCTAAGATTGTGCCATTGCCATCAGACCAAGAGGAAGTATGACCGAAGAGAATGGATATAACAAAGCACAATGGTCTCACCTGACTGCGGCTGAAATATTTAGCCAACAAGTGAAGGCTTTGTCTCTCTGGTTGGGATGAATCAGGCCACCTTGGCACACACCAGTCTCCCCAATACTGCCTCTCATTCAAAGGGGTCTCAGAATCTTAAAGGGTTTGCTTAGCATTCCTTTCAGACATTCCATCAGCCTTCATGTCCATCATAGCCTGGCCACTTCATTATCAAACCAAAGACATACTGCTCTTGAGAAATGGAAGAGCGAGTGGCTGCAGAGATATGCAGGCATGCTTCAGGTCCTCTCCAAAGCTCTGATCTTTGTTCTTGGATATCAAAGTCCTCGGAAATTATTTTAGTGTAAAGTCCAAGCTTACATTTCTATTTCATCTGTGTTTCTTCCTTTTTGTTTTGTTTTCTCTTTGCAGAAGGCATATAAGGGAACTGAGGTGTATAGTGAATATAAAAGAGAATGAGAGCCTTGGGTTCAGTGAATGTTGACCCAAACATTGCTGTTCTGGCTTGGGGGGGGGGGACAGCAAGCAGGGTGATCCAGCCCTCCCTGCAAGCTCTGCAGCAGCTCATGCTCAAATGCAGCCTCACCACCAAGCTGCTTGAGAATACACAAGGCAGCAGGAAGCTATCTTGAAACAGGCAAATGGACGAGAATGACTATTTCGTCCTCAGTTTCCACACTTATAAAGAGCAGAGGGAGACAGCTGATGTGGTGAAGCCGTAGCGTGCGTGGCATAAAAATCACTTCCCTCTGCACACTTTGGGGAAGAGTCTCTGATTTTCAGGCTTGCATCTCAGCGCCAGGGATCTGTAGCGACAGCCTGGACTAAGATGGGAAGGTAGACAGAAAGCAGTTGACTGTTTTGTTTGGTTGTCAAGAGCCATGATGACTGTTTTGTTGCACCAGGCAAGCATGTTGGAAGCAGTGTTTTCTTTCACCTGTCATACTGCCACATTTCAAATGATCATCACTGACACATCCATTTTTAAAGCATTCCACAAAGCATAGAATAGTTAATTGTTAGAAAAGCAGCAGTTAGGAGTGGGGTCCTTGCCCCCAGATCCTGGTGCAGAGCTTTTAAGACCGTTAGAATTTCCTGAGCAATGAGGGCAAGAATAGCATCTTTTATTATTCATAATATACCCCACTGCAAAAAGGCTTACAATGGTTATTTATCAGAGAGGCACCGTGAAAAGCGTCAAAAAAATGAATTAGTTATGTGTAAAATAAACCAGGCTTTAGGCTTTACCCAAGGCCTCAGGATTCAAGCCAGCCTGTTAGACTTAGAATCTCCTAGTTTTTATAACTATACATTGTTAGACCACATCCAGAAATGTAAACTATTTTAAATCAGTCAGTATTATAAATAATAAGAGTTAACTCTGGCTTTATTTTCCCTACAGTTTATTTAAACTAGACAGGACCCCGCTGCCAAGCTCCTCATATATAATTAAAGAAAGAAATGTACCCAAAGCCTACAGTCCAATAGAGACCAGGCTAAGGACTGTATCAGTTAATCAGCCCAGGGCTCTTTTCAGTTGGATTCTTTTTCCCTTTCCTCTGTAATCTAAATGGGTGCTTAATATGACATGATGTGCATTCCTCCTGAGGTCCCTAGGGTCATTACTTCATAGTCACATATTCTTGTATGCTCAGAGTCAAGGAATATAAAAATGGCACCTCAAAAAAAAAAGACTTGGTGACCAGTAGTTTTCATGTAGTCTTATAAGTCTCTGCATGTTTCCTGTTAGCGCTTAACAAATGATCGCAGTGGTTTAACACAGCACACTTTTATTATCTTAAACCCTGGAAGTTCAGTGATTCCAATGTGTAATGGTAAAATAAAGCTATCAGTGATATTTCTTTTCTAAAGACTCTAGGAAAATCCTTTGCTTCGCCACAGCCAGCTGTTCAAGTCACTCCGGTCCTTGGCTCATCACATCTTCACAGCTAGCAGCATGGACCTCTCACCTTCCTGACTACTTTCTACAAAAGAACCAATTTGATTGCATTAGACCCAACTGGGTAACTCTCAAATAGTCTGTCCATCTCTAAATCCTTCAAGCACTGGTTCATAGGAAAACAGCAAAGTCCCATATCTCAGGGATTCAGACTTAGGTATCAGTTTTTGATGGATGAAGTAAAGGCATTCTTCTGCCAACAAAACGTGCTCATTTAATTGAAAATTACTGTTTGGGACTGGGGAGATTGCTCAGTGGTTAAGGTGCTTGCCGGAAAAGCCTGAGAACCTAGGTTCTATTCTCCAGTTCCCATGTAAAGCCAGATGCACAGGGTAGAGAATGTGTCTGGAGTTCATTTGCTATGGCTAGAGGCCCTAGTGTAAAATAGTTAACATAATAATTTTGGACTACTTTTATATTACATTTTTCTTAAGTTTTAAGTTTACTTGAGTTTATTAGGAGTAAAATAAGTAACTATATTTTTAGGCATTTATTTAAATAAGTGCTTATAATTTCTGAATCTTAAAATGTGTTTTACCTCTGTTAGAGGCCACTTTTGTAATATAGATCATACTTGTTATGCATGTGAATTTTACTAGAAAAAAAACAATAGGGAGAAAAATCTCAGTGAAATTGTGAAGTACTATTCAAATTACAAAAATAAAGAACTGAACATTCTTCAAAGATTAAGAGAACAAAAAATTCTCACCCCGCATTGCCACAGCAGGAAAGTTTTTATATGACACTATTTTTTTTTTCCTTCTAGGGCTTCCATAATAAATTATCATTATCTTGGTGGCTTAAAATAACAGGAACTTATTCCCCCAATTATTCTGGAGGGCAGAGTTCAAAATCAGAGCTTGGCAGGGTGGCACTTTCAGAAGGTCCTGTGGAGGCCCCTTCCCTTGCCCCCTCCAACTTTGGGAGGCTGGGGCTTGCTTTGGCTTGTGGTGGCTCAGTTTGTCTGAGCCTCCACACTCACCTTCTCTCCTTCATGATGTCCTCACGCATCCTCTTCTAAATATACTCACAGTATATTTATGATCCATGTAAGCCACCGGAATTCTTACTGTAATTACATCCTCAGAGACCCTATTTCCAAATATGGTCAGTTTCACAGCTACTAGGTGAACATGACTTTCTGCATTTCTGCGAGACTCAGATATAAAATATATGTAGGAATTATTCACGATAACTAAGTTCTTAGGTAGAGATTGTCCACTTCTCCCTAAAGAAATAAATAACAAATAATTAGCCACCTTCTTCCTTAATGCTATGAATCTTTTGCTTGGTATTAATACTGACCCAGTTCTTAGGATGTCTCTCAATGCTAAATCATAATAAAAGGAAGAAAGACAATAATAATTCTCACTGGTGTGTTTTTTTTTAACTTGTCTCAGTGCTCAATAAAAGAAAAACATCCACTCTCCACAATAACTTTATCTGATGTGGTACATAAGACAAAACTGAGAAGGGAAGGCTTAGCAATGTGGCTGATGACACACATAGGAAGTGGTGTGGGCCAGAATGAGGTGTGTCCATTCTTGTCACCAAACTTATTCTGCCCAGTCACATGTTTTTCATCAGATCTCAATTTATTGCACCTCTGAGTGTCTGCACTAGCAAATGACACCTAATACACCTGAATGTGAATTTAACTTAGTTAACATATGCTGCAATCACTTTCTCACTTTCTCATTGTGGGACACCCAACCAAAGGCAGCTTATGGGAGGCAAGGGTTTATTTCAGACTTACAAAGTCCACTGGACGTTCCATCATAGCAGAAGAAGCTGGCTTGCTCCAGCATGCTTCACAGGAGAAAGAGAGAGAGAGAGAGAGAGAGAGAGAGAGAGAGAGAGAGAGAGAGAGAGAGAGAAAGAAGCCAACAGTAGCAAACAGGAATAGCCAAAGCTCCAAACTGTTTTTTTAAACATTTTATTGTCAATAATTAGATATATTATAGGAGTAAATCTTGTGGTGTTACCCTCATTTCCCTCCTCCCTGTCCCCAACCCACTTGGGGGCCCTCCTAGGTGGGCTTACTGGATCAGTCCATGTGATATGGGGTTATGAATTGTACAAGAGGTAGCCAGTTTTTCTTTTTCTTTGTGTGTTGTTGCTGAGGGGAGCAATGACTATGGATATTCTCCCCCACTGAGGCTCTTACAATCTTTCTGCTCTCTCTTCCATTCAGTTCCCTGAGTCATGGTGGGCGAGTTTTAAGTCTGCCTTATTGATGAGATCTGGACTTCTGCTTTGGATTGTGTTGGGTATCATTGGTGTCTGTCTCCATTGTCCTGTCATGAATTATCTGTCTTGCTTTGGAGATAGGTCTCTTGTTTATCTCACCACGTTCACATAGGTTTTGTTTGGGCCCTATATGATAGATTAGAGATGGTTCATCTGCCTGGATGTCAGCCATCATCCCATGACTTGTTGGTGGAATTGAGTTGTCTCTGGTTCTTACTGGCTTCTGAAAAATATAAACAGTATCTCCATGGGAGAGTGAGATCAGTATAGATTAAATGAGGGAAACATTGTTAATTTGGCAAGATTCTACTGGGTGGAGCCTCTCAGTAGATCTCTGGTAGTGAGAATTTCCTCTTGGAGCCCAGGTTCTTGATTCCCATCAGATTTTGCCATGGATCCCAGTTCTAGTTAAGGGTCCCTTGCCACTCATTGGATCTCTTAGCCGAATCAGTAATCTGTTGATTACCCACCTAGGTTTAGTGTCACTATTACATAGTTGAGCACTTCTTGATTTTCATGTCTTCTATATAGCAGTATGCTTAACACACCTAGTAGGTCTGGACTGAAAATCCACCCTTAGATACGTGCCTCCAAAGAAAGGATCTGCCTGTTGGAGACTCAAATCACAAACTCAATATTAATAATGAAAAGTGTCTGACTGTGTGGGGTCATACAATCCAACCAACACAACATATTTTGAGGAAAACTATTTTAAATAGAATGACTAGCCCTCTAAATGCTTAACGATGTAAGTTACCTTGTAATGTAAGCAAACAAATCAGTCATCAAACAAAAACGAAAGCTCATTTTATCACATAAGGTTAATAAATAAAACTAAGAAAATAATAAGATGGATATTGCCTTAGTCAATCTTTCACAACGATGAAAAATACTCCAAGGAAATCAACATAAAAAGAGGAAAGGTTTATTATGATTTAGATTATCAGTGGTTTTAAGTCTGTGGTTGTTTGGTCCTGTTACTTTGAGTCTGTAACAGCATACTAACTCATGACAGGAGCATGAGGTGAAGACACCTGTGTACCTCATGTCTAGTGCCCAGGAAGCAAAAGAGAAATAGAGTAGAAGCTGTGACTTCAAGGATATGTACTCAATGTTACAACTTCCTCTCATGAGACATCATTTCCTAAGGGGTCCAGCATCATTCAACATTGTCATTAGTCATGGACAAAGTCTTTAACACATGAGCCTTTGGAAGACAATAAAATCCAAACCATGAGAAACATCTGGAATACTGGTCCTTCAATAAGATAGATACCTAAGGTATTGACAACATCAATCAATACACTAACTATTCTATTTTTTTTTTGTAAGCATTTAAGGAAAGCTTCTAAAAATGTTTCCTCCTTTATTATTTTAAACTTTCATACGAAAAATACATTTCTTGAAATAATTGAGTTACTATTTTCTAGGTTTAAATTTTTCTTCTTTTTATAAGGAAATGGAATAAATTATGAATCGAGGCATATACATGCAAAATTCACCTCTAATGACTGACCAGATGCATAAGAGGCTCTCATGCTCAACCTCTTCGTTTGTGCTTGAAGGCTATCCTAAGTCTCTATTTTGATTTTGTTTATTTGCCTCTTTGTGCTTTTACATCACTCATGGGTTTCTAACACCTATTAAATTAACAAAAGACAAGGCTGTGCTCTAGCAGGAGTCCCGCCCCAAGCGTCTCACCTATAGATTCAAAGACTTCACTTGAGTGTCGCCGCATAATTTCTACATACTTAAAATAAATCATACTTGCTCTTACCCACATCTGACCTTTCCATGCAAACAGCACAGATATGTGGGTTTTGTCAGATATTTTCCTCAACCTTGGGATTTTGTTGGTCACCAAATCTGGAGAAATCTGTGTCTTGAACGTTTCTTCTCTCCTTACCATGTCTCCAGTTCTGCTCATCTGCATTTTATTTTTTTTTTTAATTTTTAAAAATTATTTATTTTTTAATTTTTTTCCTTTCTTTTTTTTATTGTCCATAATGAGTTACATTGTTTAGTGGGCCAACCATGAGTTGTTATCCCCAATTCCCCGTTGCCCCCCTTCCCCATCCCCAGTCAGCTGGATATCCTCCTCCGTGGGCCGTCTGGATCAGTCTTTGTGGTAGGGGACCATGGATAGCCCAGTCTTCAGCTGGGTTCTCATGACCTAGGTGTGTTGTTACTGAGGGGTGCCAAGTCTCTGATATTGTCCCCCACCACGGCTCTCACAATCTTTCCGCCCCCTCTTCCGCTCAGTTCCCTGAGTCGTGGTGGGTGAGTATTGAGGCTGCTTTAGTGTTGTGAGCTTAGGGGTTTTTGTGTCTAGATCCGTTGGTTTCTGTCTCACTGGCTTATCCTTTGTTGATTGAATGGCTATGGCCGTGGGTCCCTTGTTCATGTAATCATTCTCTGCAGGGTTCCATATGGATCCTCCACTGTATGACTGTGGTGGGCTCATCTCTTGCCAGGATCTCATACATATTAAGTCAAGGCTGGGAGAGAATAAAATCTTGATATTACTGTAATTGTACATGCTAGGAGATTAGCAGCCAAATATCCCACATTATCAAGAACTTTGTGTTCTGGTTCCATGAATTTCAAGCCAATAACAGGTATATTGGAAGAAAGACTTTGACCCCTAATCATCCTAAAACTGAGCTCCACTGTATCCTGACCTGGCTCACTCATTTTTGACAACACATCTCAGTTTCTGAAATTCACTTTCTCTCTTTATAAAGTTCAAATAATATCTGTCTTACAGGGTTGATGTCATATGAGAGATAATAAAAACATGCATGTCAAGTTTGTAGAATAATGGAATTTTACATATAAGGGGCACACGATGGCAATCATCACTAAATGTGTTTAAAGCTAGAACAAGCCAGTAAAAGACATAGGCTACTGAATAGCAAGGGGTTATTGATTTTAAAGGCACAGGATGACTTAGAAGGTATTAAAATGCAGATGAAGAATATTAACATCAACCCTGTAAGACAGATATTATTTGAACTTTATAAAGAGAGAAAGCGAATTTCAAAAACTGAGATGTGTTGTCAAAAATGAGTGAGCCAGGTCAGGATACAGTGGGGCTCAGTTTTAGGATGATTAGGGGTCAAAGTCTTTCTTCCAATATACCTGTTATTGGCTTGAAATTCATGGAACCAGAACACAAAGTTCTTGATAATGTGGGATATTTGGCTGCTAATCTCCTAGCATGTGCAATTACAGTAATACCGAGATTTTATTCTTTCCCAGCCTTGACTTAATATGTATGTACTTTCTTATTACACAAGAAAACATCATTTAAGTTTTCGCAACACCGCAAAGAAAGCTAAGGTAATTATCTTACATTATTCTTCCTCTACACATTCTCAGTCTTCTCCCAGGAAAGTTAATCACTTTCACACATTGATCTTGACTGAATTCATTTAATCTACACTTGGATCACCTCTGTGCTGTGAAGCTCCCTCCTGTCTGTCATTTCTCTTTGTTTGCTCTACTTTCCAACTGTAAATATATTGTACATAATCTGTGCCACGATCCATGCTGAAAATTTAAGAATGTGTTTAAATGTATACAATTAGATGCACATCTTTACAAAGGAAATCAAGTTTATTAAATTCATTTAAGGGGAAGGACTCAGGAAGATGGCTTGGTGATTAAAGTTGTTTGCTTCCAAAGCCTGCTAGCCCTGGTTTAGTTCCCCAGACATCTTTCTATAGCAGGATGCCACCCACCCACATAAAGTTGAATGCAAAAACAAAACAAAATGGCACATGCATCTGGCATTTGTTTTAAAAGGCCCTGGTACACTTATACACACACAAATAAATTTTCTTAATGAAACCATTAAAATATTTTAAAATATGACGTAGTCATATCATCCCTATGAATGCATCAGAAAAAAAGGCCTGGTAACTGATTTGACAGATACCATAGTTCTGAAGTAATCATGGGTATAAATTCACTATAAGATACCTACAGCAGTAATACTATCATTTGAAAATAAGTGTAATTTTGTGAATAGAAAGTCATGTGCTAATACTATACTGATATGGGCCTATATTTATGTTTGAAGGAATTACCAAATCTCTGTTAGAATTTATTGAAAATGCTGGATTTCGTTTTCCTATCCAAGGATTCTTAGACATCTAGCCCTAGCCTTACATTAGCATTTTCAAGACTAATGGATTTTCTACCTTCAATAGTTCTTACATTTCTTCTTCTGCTTTCTCTTTGTCTTTTTGCACTGTGCTCTAGGAATCACTAGTTGGTTACTTTATTCCGGTGGTGAAGAAAATGAATCATTTTTTCTACCTATTTACCCTGACAAATTTTCATGTCTAAAATCATGAGGAAACTATAAGTAGTTGTCTTTAGTGACTCTTCCGAAGAGGAGGAAAGAAGTAGGAGGTGAATGGTGATTCCTTGAAAGGATTTATATTAAACACTTTGCATACAACTAAAAGAAGTCATGGCATAATAATTATTTATTCTGCTCTAGCTGAATCCAAGGAAGATGGGTAAATGGGAGATGACAATTTATATAATTTAGTATTTGTCATTGCTTTACAGCTCACTTGTGAAACAATTCAGTAGTCTTCCAATTTAGAAATAAGACTATTGGAGCTGAGGAGAGGGCACCATAGATAGAGCAAGAGGACTGGAATTCAGATACCCAGTACCCACGTGGTGACTGCCCTGTAACCCCAGCATACTCCAGGTAGAGACAGGAAATCGCAGGTAAAGCCCCAGACTTTCAAATCAAGATAGGGACTCCACCACAGGAAAGAGAAGAGTGGACAGGAAAATGCTGAACCTTGGGTCTCCACATGCATTCACATGCACATAACTACATGTACATACAAGTGTACATCACATACACACACAAATACATTAGCATGAAACTACTTTGTGAGACATATGTTCAACGAAATCGTATGACTGGGATTTTACAAAGGAGATCGACTTATGTGGTACGTATTACATGAGAAGATGGTATTTACAAATAAAAACTAACTGTGTAAAAATATCAAAATTTGGGGCAGAGGTATAAAAGCAATGGGGACAGGGCTATAAAACTATGAGGGAAAAGGGGGACCATTGTGAAGGAGGAAGGAAAGAGATGGGAGATCAGGAAGAAGAGAATGTATACATGAATTAAAAAACATTTACAAAATAATTGAAATACTTTTTCCAATTTGAATGGTAATTTCTTTTGGCTTGTTTGTTTTTGTTCTTCATTTTATTTGTTTTTTTTTAATATATATTTATTATCCATAATGAGTTACATTATTTAGTGGGCAAACCATGCGTTGTTGAGGCAGAGTCTCCCTCTAACTCAGCCTGGCCTGGAACTGTAGCCCAGTCTACCCTCAAGTTCACGATGATCCTCCTACATCAGTCCTCCGAGTGCCGTGATTACAGGCATGGGCCACCATGCCCAGATCTGAATGGCAAGTTCTTTATATTTGATTTGATATATTATAACAGGTTATACTCTTCTGTCTCCTCACCCCCACACCCATTATCTGGAGGCCTTCCTCAGTGTGGTTATGGTATTCATTGTGTGGCTATGAAGGCCTCAGTCAGTCTCTGTGGGGTAGAGGGGAAGAACTTGCCTCAGAGTATTCCGACTCACTTTGTGGCTCTGGACAACTTACCATCCCCCCTTCTGCAATGTTCCCTGGGCCTATGGGCTGTCTGATTTAGTGTTGACGTCTCTGTAGCCTTTGGATTTCTGCTTCGATGGGTTTTGATTAATCACAGGGTGTCACCATCACCCTGGAGCTGGTTGTCAGGCTAGCATTGAGAGTAGTACTCATGTCTCTGCTTCCTCTGAAATGTCTCCTGGGCCCCAGCAGATGTGATAGAGGTGGCATATCAAATGGTGGGCAGTTGTCTATCTTTTCTTGTCATATTGATGAATCTTGGACCTCCTCCTTTTTCTCTTCCATCTATAAAATAAAACTGATACTCAGACCATGAGTGAGAACAGCTTGGGTTATAGGATATATTCATAGCAATTTGAGAGGTTTTTTTTTTTGGGGGGGGGTGTAATCCCACTCTTCTTCTCCAGAGAGCAGTGGGGGATTCTCTCTATAGTCTGAGTTTCCTAGCCATGGGATTCAAACTTAGTTTCCAATACCAGATGTGAGTTCTCTCCCACTGAGCAGGCTTCATGTCCAATCAATAAATAGTTGGTTACCCATAAAGGTTATGTGCCACTATTGCACAAGTGTGTACTTTGTGTTTGGCCTGCTAATTTTGTAGTTTGCAGGGTCCCCTTGCTTATTCACAATATTGCTGAGCTTTGTCCCCTATTGTTGTAGGATTTGGGGTTCAGGAGAGGCTGCCCAAGGTTATGAACCCCAGTTTGGGGTCCTGATAAATTTTTAACAAAGAATTGATAAAAATGAACTCAAGAAGAATAAATTATGAATTATTAAGTTTATTTAGGGAGAAATCACAAATTGTGGGATTTATTTAAGGAAAATTGGGAGTTAGGAAAAAGTCTAGAGCAGGGTCATAATCACATGGGAAGTAAGAAAAACTCATGGAAAACTGCATAGTTCATAAGGTTCATTTAAGAGAAATTGAGGTTTTTAAGAAAAGACTGGAATAGAGTGACAAGCACTTGGAAGATAGTTCAGAAAGATTATGTGGGGAGATTTGGAAAAACCCCACATACCTTGTGCTTCCCCATGGAATGAAGTTAAGAAGAAAAATGTTGGGAGCTTAAGGAAAAATAACAGAGGAAAATATCACAGCAGAGACCAAGAAATGCAGATGAGAAATGAGTAGTAAAAAGAGTTGTACCCATGGCTACCCTGAGTTTAGAGAAGTTACACAGGAAACAGGCCTAGAGTTAGTGAGAGGACCCTTGTGGTAGATCTGGAGTGTAAGGGAAATACACATGTGGTAGATTCAGAGACAAGAGGAAACTCATACATGTAATTAAAGTAAGAAGTTATCCTAAACTAAAAAGCAGAAGCAAGTAGAAAAATTCCCCCATAAGAAAAAGTACTATCCTCTCCTTTGTCGGAGTAGAGACCAGACTCAGTGTACCTTGTGACCAGAGCGAGGAAAGCCAGGCAGAGAGAGCAACAGAGAGAGCCACAGCCTTAACGGTATAGAAACTGAATTCTTTGGTAAGATTCAGGTATGTAAAAGGAAGAACCTGACTGGTTTGTAAATTTGGAGGGCAGACCTCAGGGCCAGCCTACCTGGGCTATCTCTCTAGGTAGCCTGTTAGACTGTGGGCAGCAGGGGGCATGTAGATCAGTATTGATCAGAAAAAGAACCCCATTCTTATCAAGAGTTCCATTCTTGGGCCACAGAGGGGGAGGGTTGGCATATGGGGTGGTATCTCCTGGTTCTCTGTAGGCCTCAATTTCTAACTGAAACTGCCTAAAAGAAACTAACTTTCTCCTATTTCTCCTTCAGTCTCTTCAGCACTATGAGGGTTAGCCAGGAGGGAGCTGGGCTTCCTCTCAGCTCCAGCATGGTATCCAGATGGCCTCTGACCAAAGTTTGTGATGTCTTCAACAATAGGGTCTTACCTTTTAGTTCTTGCAGGTAAACAAGTGTTTTGGGCAATGACGTATATTGTTTTGGGGAAACTCATGGGTCTCATTGGCCAACAGCTCACTGTGTGTGTGTGTGTGTGTGTGTGTGTGTGTGTGTGTGTGTGTGTGTGTGTGTGTGTGTGTGTGTTGGGGGGGGAAGGTAACCAAATTCTGGATCTGGGATTTACCTGCCAGAGCTCATAATTTAAAGGTTAAGCTTTTTCCACCTTCTATAGGTCGCTTCTATCCAGACTGTCCCCTCCCCTTTCATTGGTGGTTTATATCTTGTAGAATCCTAGAACAGCAAGGTCTTTATGCAATTCATCATGTTAGAATGTTTCCTTCTTTATAAATTCTTACTAATCACAGAGGATAACAAGAGAATTGGCTGTGAAGCTGCAGCATTCCTATCACCAAGGGCGAGGAAAGTTAATCATGGGTGTTCAATCTCTACATCTTTATGCTTTACAAATATCTTAACAAGAGAGAAAATAAGCAGAAAATACACCAAATCCCAGAGGAACTGTTCTTTTCTCTTGTTGTTATTTATTGTTGTTACAATAGGTAATTCTCTTGTTCTGCTCCATACCCACACAGCAGTACTACAGTAATCAGTGAAGAACTTCCCCCAAAGGCAGGGGAGGACCACTCACTATTGCCAGAGCTGTGGGTAAACTGGTACCTGGGTTCTGCCACACCCACACCCATCTTTGAAGCCCAAGAAGTTATTCATGGTCCATGAAAATAAATCAGATTGCAAACATGAACCTTTTTACTTCTGTGAATCAATTGGGAGCTTTGACTATGTTAGTCCACTACTCAGCCAGACATTGGTGAGCAGAGCTGTGGTGTGCAGGCATGAGTCAGCCAGGGCCTGGCCTCTGCAGCAATCATCACGGGCATTGTGCATGGAAGAAAGCCCTGGCTTTTCAGCCTGTACTTAGCAGCATTCCCAATCCTGCCTTCCTTGTTTTGAGGTGTGTGTGGGGGGGGGGACATGCTTCCCACTCTTTCCCCACCACCTAACCAAGAGTCCTCTGTCCTCTGGGTTCCAACTTGACTTCCATCTCTTTAGAACGCTTTCTAGGAGTGCAGTGGTCAATTGTCCATGGATGTTTTGCAACATTCATGTTCATAGCTCTCATCCCTGGCCTCTCTTATGACTCCTGATGGTAGGTACCAAGGGTTAATTGCATATTTCATCAGTATTTCACGCTTCATCATTCTATACTTTTCTTGCCTCCTTTTCACAGTGTATTTTCTACATGTGCACTACATTCCAGTGTCCATCACTTAGATGCAAACCTCAACTTTATGGTTTTCACTGCATGAATTTGGACAAACTTTTGGTCATTAATCTTCACTCAGTTGCAATACACGTAAAATGGGGTAAGAATAATGACTAACCATGAAGTTATTGTAAAAAATAACAAGATACCATATGGAAAGCATTTTGCACTGAGATACAGTAATAATTCAATTAAAAAGCTTCATCAACCCTTTACCATTGCTGCTCTCTTGAGAGTATTTAAAATGACATATAACTGACTCCTTTTTATTTATTTGCCATTTTATAAGCTTATATACACAGCTAACTTTCTTCAATTCTTCATGGTAATTAATATTCCAAGATTTCATTTTTGTTGCATTGTATTTCTATGTGAAGACTTAATAGAGTTTGGAGATGATTGTTTGCCTCTCACATAATGATATTGGGAGCAACTCTCTCCCTCCTATTTATTGACCGTTTATTATGTGCCTAGCATTGTACATGGTTCTTAATTCCCTTCCATTATCTCAAGTATTTATAATTCTTCAAGGAAGGTACATGGCACTTATTTTACAGGTGAGAAGATACAAGTTTCAAGTAGTTGAATCAACTGTTCTGTTCATTCTCCCCTGTGCAGCAAGACTGAGTTTTACTTTTGAAAATTGTGTTCCCTTCTCCTCATTCTTCTTTCCCCCTGAATTCAGTAACTAGTTGAGCATAAAAAGGTAAATGAATCTATAATTTTCATAAATATTATAGTATTAAATTTAACATAAAATAAATTGGTCATTGCCAGTAATAATACTATTACTCAGGTTGGCTTTCCTAGAAAAGACAGGCTACTTGAGTTTCCCCAAGTCCCCATGTTTAGACTTTTTTTAGATGTAAAAATAATTATAATAATTTGCACTACACTATTATGGCTTGTGGCATCAAATGGCACTCTGTGTTTTGTTTAAAAAGTGTCTAATTTGACCTATCATTTATATTTTACTTATGAAAAGGGATCTTTTTTTAATTGTCCATAATGAGTTACATTATTTAGTGTGCAAACAATGAGTTGTTATCCTCAATTCCCCGATGCTCCCTCCCCCATCCCCAATCAGCTGGATAACCTCCTCCATGGGTCGTCTGGATCAGTCCTTGTGACAGGGGACCATGGATAGCCTAGTATTCAGCCAGGTTCTCCTGGCCCTAGGATATTGTTACTGAGGGGTGCCATGCCTCTGGATAGTCTCCTCCACCACGGCTCTCACAATCTTTCTGCCCCCTCTTCTGCTCAGTTACCTGAGTCGTGGTGGGTGAGTATTAAGGCTGCTTTAATGTTGTGAGCTTAGGGGTCTCTGTGTCAAAAATCATTGGTTTCTGTCTCACTGCCTTATCCTGTCTTGATTGAATGGCTGTGGCTGTGGGTCCCTTGTTCATCCTATCATTCTCTGTGGGGTTCCATATGGATCCTTCATGGTATGACTGTGGTGGCTCCTCTCTTACCAGGATCTCAGCTGTCTGCCTACGGTAGGTTGGTAGGGTTAGATGGGCCCCAGCTCTCTCGCTGCATTCTGAAAAATACAAACATAATCTTCATCGGAGAGTGAAATCAGTGTAGGTTAACAAGTGTACACAATTCTGGATTACCTAGATTCTATTTTTAGTAGCCTCCCCGTTAATCGCTCCCATAGTGCATCTTGTTTTGGGAGCCCAAGAGTACGGGATCCGGTGCCTATCGCCCTGAATCCCAAGTTCCAGACAAGGGCTCCCCCTCACTAAGTGGAAAATTTGGCTGAATTTGAAAGCTGTTGATTGTCTCCCCCAGGCCCAGCCCTCTCCATTACACAAGTGCTCCTTTCTTGGTTCGCTGTTCTCTCCCATTAGGAGGTGTGGTCAGCCTACTCATGGCTGCAGATTGTGTTTCATGTCAGTGGTCTCTGTTTACTCCAGCTGTCGTTGATCAGTTTCCCCTGGCAGCCTGTGCAGTGCCTTCCAGCACTACACTAACTTATTCCTGAATAAAAGTCTCAAATAGATTCGATGTACTATATCACAGACACATTTATAGAGCAGACCAACATGGATCATAATTGATTTAATATTGATCTGACTTATAGTGGTGTGTTTAATTTTTCAATATTTTGTCTGGCTCAATATTTCATGTGTTTGGCTTCATAGTTGGTATTTTGATTTCATGCTCAAGTGTCTGGTTTGATAAGAATCATATTGCTCTTGGGCATGAGACAATGATGAAGAATATTATCAGTACGCAGTGAGCAGATGTATCCTTGTGCAGGATTAATCACAGTTTTAGAGCAGAAATCTGAAGGGAAAATATGTTTCAAGGAGATATGATGGAGTTTTTTAGGTAAACATTGGATTTTCAGCTTTATTTAATTAAACAAGTAATCAAAGATAAACATTTTTGAATAAATTAAATGTTCATCTCCTTCATTGGGGCATTCTTTACATGGCAAATATTTCATGTGTTTGGATAAGCTTTTACTTAATAAGTAAATATCTTCCTGTTTCTGATTTTTATACATTTGCAGTTTGAAAGCTGCAGCTTCAAAACATCTTGACTGTGACTTTAAGATCTAGTAGCTAGCTAGGGAAGCGTCAGGCAGGCGGTGCACCTGCTCCTCCAAGGAGTCCATACATCTTAAGCTTATGCATAATATCGTTTTGCCTGACTCACCAATAGAATGGATTTTAATACTTGCTTGCTCACTTGTAAATTCTCCTTCCTGTGAGAAACTTCCTGTAATTCCTCAGAGACATCCCCATCGTTCAACCTCCTTATCAGCGCAGTCACTCCAGTGAACCTCCGTATATCACATAATCCAGAAAACACGACATTCTTCACTAACGATCCTCTTTGGCCTTTCAAATAGGTTGCTTGCAGTTTCAGCTCTTTCCCCTACTTTTGCATCCAAATATTCCTCTCTGCCTCAGTGAAAAGCTTTGCATATGTACTTATTTTACAGACAGCTTTTAGGCTTTTGATTCTTGCTGCATTCTGCTCCCCTGGTAGTGCTTCATACCTAAATTTCCATCTACTGAATATAAATATTATTTGCTACTTCAACTATAACCTGAGACGTCTCTGTTGCATTGAAAGATTTCTATTATCTAACCCTAGTTTAATAGACTTCATGCTTATTCCTTAATAAAGCCAACAGGAAAGATGAAAACATATTGAGTTTACTGTGAACGGTGAGCTGTTTCATGCTCTGTGCCTTCTCTTATACAAGCTGCAGGACAGCTGTCTGAAGGAGGAGCTGACATTAACTGTTGAAAGGCACGCGTTCCCATTAGCACAGTCCAGTAAGAGCGATGTTAGTTCTCACTTTGCAAATCCACACAGTCTGCCTCTACACTACATGTCCCTAGATACCACACCATATTCCGAATTGTTACAGCTTCCACTGCACACAGGTTTTACCCCTACTTCTTAAAATTACCTGCCCTCCTCAATTGTCTGTCTCTTTCCGTCTTGCCCTCATCTACTCCTTCCTTTTTCTCCTCCCTCCCTCACTTCCTCTTTTAAGGGTTGTTATGCTTCTAAGCACAGGTGATTTTTAAACCCCAAATCTCAGGAGGTTTAGAATTGGTATCTTGCTGAAAAAAAATTTTTTCTCTCTTAAATTCCTGTGCTTTTTAAAAATCATTCCTCTAAGCCATTCTGATTAATCCTACTTATTCTAAGATTTAACCCAATCCTAGACAATTTTGCCCTATGGGAACAATTACAATTATTGTGTTTACATTTTAATGTGTTTTATATTTATCCTTATTTGTTTCTACCAAAATTACAATCTCTTTGAAGGTAAGGTAGTAATATACATGTCAAGACACAAACTAAATGTTTTCCCACTGTCCTTACCCTTTTCATAGCTCTCTGCCTCTGTCTTATTCAGAGATCATCCTACATGTGTGCAAAGAAAAAAATGCAAGAAGAATTTCATAAAATGTATCATTATGAGAATATATTTTATATATTTTTATTTCCTTGGGGACCCACGCTGATTTGTTATGATACCTTTCTTTTAGTGTGTGTTCTGTGTTTATTCATGGTTGTATATTGTGTAAATACACCTGCGTGTGTGGAAAAGACAGAGATCAACACAGGAATCTTCTCCAAATACTCTCCATCTTATATTTTGAAACGAGATCTCTCACCAAACCTAGAAGACACTAATTCAACCAATAAGTCTTAGAGATGTTCCTGATTCCATTCCCATAGTGCTGGGATTACAGACAGGTTCTGCCACAGCTGGACTTTATGTGTTTGCTGAGGATTCAAATTCAGGCCCTCGTGTTTGGGAGCCATCTCCCCAACTTCCTCTTTATAATAACTTTCTATTCAAATATCTTAAAATTACATATGCAGTCTTGTTGCAGTCAGCTTTCTAGTTGCTGCCCAGAAAGAACCCAAACAAAAGCAGCTTGTAGAGGAATGGGTTTATTTGGCTTACGGACTCAAGGGGAGACTCCATTCTGGCAGGGAAAACGATGGCATGAGGAGGGGGCTGGACATCACCTCTGCCACAGCACTGCAAACAGCGGCAGGAAGGTATGCCAAATACTGGCAAGGGGGAGCTGGCTTATAACCCCCATAAGCCCGCCCCAACAACACAGCTCGAGTGAGGTTCTAGTTCCCGAATTGCCATCAGCTGAGGATCAATCTATCAGAACACATTCATTTGTTTGTGGGGGACACATGGATCAAACCATGACAAGTCTCAACTATAAAAAGCATATTCTAGATTAAACATTGCCAACATTTTTTGCTTCCAGCTCAATGTCAGGATTTTTAAGGTCTACTGCTTAGGGTATGATGGTACATGGTCTAGACCTTGCCAATGTGTTTGGATGGACTAAGTGTGAACCATCTGCAGTTTGAACCATACTGTCTTAAAGTTTAGCATCTAATCCACTAAAGCGGTCAACATAGTAGACCCAAAGATAAGAGAAATTTCAAATCACTGTCATCAGTGGGAACTTTTAAGCATAAGGAGAATTAAAGTGTTTCACCTAAAATGTAGAGTTAGACCAGCCATTTCAAGTGTACTTCAGGTAAATAGATTACAACTAAATTGCAGGCATTTCCTGAAGTTAAAAAGCTTTTAGATGATTACATAAAGCTGATAAAAACAATTTTATCATCACTGAACCTCCATGTAATTTTACCCTAAGTAAATTTCACTTTCAAATGTATAACTGAACTTGAAGTAAAATAACCTTAAAACTATGGCTTCTGTGTGCTTCCATCAACCCACTGGAAAATAATGAGGTGAGACCCATACAAAAACAAAAGTTATACTCTTGTTCCAGTATTGGATTAGTATCTCACACCCTTCTCACGAAGGCAGGCAGCAAACACAGTGGAGTGTGACCCTCAGAACTTCACAGGAGAACTCAGCTTTATACAGCATGCTGCCTTGCCCCAGCACAAGGCCAAGTGCCCCAGCACAAGGCCAAGTGCATTACCAGCTCCTGGTGACTAGAGCTCAGCAATGAGGTTGTAGCTTATTGGCTTACAGGGTCACAGGATGGAGTTTGGGCTGCAAAAGAGTGTGAACACTGAGGAAGAATCCAAGAAAGATGGATAAACAGGAGAATGAAAGTGTGTATTTAAAGTGCCCTCATGCACGGATGACTCTGAGCTGGGTATATATGAGATGCTGGAGAGTGATTGTTGGAAAGCCAGAATTGAGTGTTACCTCCATGGTGCATGCCAGAATAAACAAGATTAGGTGCTTGAGTCCTGCCAAATTAAGAATACCAGGTAAGCACAGGGGTATACCAATAAAATTCCAGAAGGAAATAACAGAACTAAATTATGTCTTGGTACAAATACAATTTTTTAAAAAAGGGCAAACTTTATTTTTTTATTTTTTTTATCCATAATTAAATACATTGAATGAGCAAATAATGAGTTGGTATCCCCATTTCCCCAATTTCCCTCTTCCCTGTCCCCAATCAGCTGGGTATCCTCCTCTGTGGGCAGTCTGGATCAGTCCATGGGGCAGGGAGTTATCCATAGCCTAGGAGTCAGCCCTGTTCCACCCCCCTTTGTATGTTGTTACTCAGGGCGGCCATGTCTCTGGATATTCTCCTCCACCATGGCTCTTATAATCTTTCCGCCCCCTCTTCCACTCAGTTACCTTAGTCATGGTGAGTGAGTCTTAAGGCTGCTTTATTGTTGAGGTCTTAGGGGGCCTCTGTACTTCTGCTTTAGGTTGTGTTGAAATCGTTGGTGTCTCTCTGGCTTATCCTGGGTTGGCTGATTGGCTGTGGATATAGATCTCTTGCTTATCCCACTACTCTCTGAGGGGTTTCATGTGGATCCTCCATGGTAGGTCTGGGGTGGCTCATCTCTTGCCCAGATGTCAGCTATCAGCCTACCGCTTGTTGGTAGGGTTGGAAGAGCCACAGCTCTCTCACTGCCTTCTGAAAAATACAAACAGAATCTCCATCAGAGAGTAAGATCAGTATAGGTTAACTGAGATACACATTTCTGAATTGGCTAGATTCTATTGTTAGTAGCCTCTTTGTAACTCACTTGTAAAGTCAATTTCTCTTTGGGGGTTCAAGATTTTGGTTCATTTTGCACTGAGTCCCCAGTTCCAGTTAAGGGCTCCCCATCACTGAGTGGATTACTTGGCCGAATTAAAAGCAGTTGATTGGCTCCCCTAGGCTTTGACTCCTCCATTGCACAAGTGTTCATTTCTCCCAATAGGAAGTGTGTTCAGCCTACTCATGGCAGCAGACTGTGTTTCATATTAGTGGTCTCTGTTTACTCCAGCTGTCAATGACCAGCTTCCCCTGGCAGCTTATACAGTGCCTCCGGCTCTACACTAACTACCATCTGGGAGCTGGTTACCATTCTGGACTTCAGAGGGTCTCTCAATGCTGATAGATTGGCTTTCTGTGGTTTCTTCAGCAACAGGATCCTACCTCAGTTATGGGGTGGCTACTCAAGAGCTTTGACAGAATCCTGTCTTGTTTCGGGGACCTCCTGGGTCACTTTGGTCAACAGCTCAGTGAGGGAAGTAGCCAGTGACTGGGGCCAGGAGTTGCAGGACTGATCAATTTTTCATGGTCTTAGGCTCTCTCCCCTTCTATTCACAGCCCCTCTTGCCAGATGATGTCCACTACTTGCTCAACAGGTTACAGTATGCAAGGATATTATGATTTTAAATCCTATTTGGTTTTGCTTCATGCTTAAGGCTAGGCAAGTGTCCCCTTCCTCCCTCACCACTCCATGTGCGTCCCTCCCAAAGCTACATGCTAGGTCGAAAAGGACGACCTTCCCCAAATACAGGAGGACCAGTCTTTGGTCAAGGGTCTTTAAGTAGCTGCGATCCCCTGCTATAACCTCCAAACAAGCTCTCAAAAAAGGGCAAACTTAATAAGTTAGAATTTGCAAAAAAGAAAACAAAAAAATGTGTTCTGCATGTCAAAGACTATTAAAAAATTTAAAAGACAAGCCACACAATGTAATATAATATTTGCATATTATACATACATACATATATGTGTCAAAGATTTCTCAAAATATAAACCAGAGGCTCAAACAGCTAATTCATAAATAAACATATACAAATAAAAATACAATATGTGTATTTAAATAATACTAATGTCATTTGTTATCAAAATATATGAATTAAAATCACCATGATTCATATTTCACATTTAAAATAGCTATCATTAGTGGGGCATGGTGGTACATGCCTTTAATCTTAGCACTGAGAAACTTAGGAAGATCACTGTGAGTTCAATGCTATCCTGGAGCTACAGAGAGTAGCTATAGTGAGACCCTACCTCAAACCAAACAATAATAATAAAATAAAATAGCTACCGATAAATATACAAAGAACACTATTCATATTGGCAGAATGTGAAGTATTGAGAACTGGCAGACTTTGATGGGCTAAAACTATGAAGCCTTTTGTAAATCTATTCATCAGTTTCTTATTAAATTTATGCCTAGTTTATACCTAGTTTCAACCCCACATGTTCTCCTGAGACATATCAAAAGCTCCTTCCATCAATGACCTGAACAATCATGTTTATCTGTAATAGATCCATCCTAGAAGCAACTCAAATGTCCACCTAGAGAAGAGAAAATCAGACCAAATATATCCAAGAAAGGAAAACATAAGCTAAAGCCAATGTGCTGCATCCCTGAAGCAGCATGCTCTTCCCAATGCCCAAGACAGAAGAACTCAGACTGTCTGATGTCACTTATATTGAAGCCCAGGAACTATCAAAACTCATCTGTCATGTTGACAGAAATCAGAACAGTAGTGTCTCTAGGGTGAAAACTTCTGAAATGATAAAACTGTTCTATGTTAACTTAGGAGGCAGATATCACAAGTTTATCAGAATTCACTGAATTCCAAACTTAACAGCTCTGCTTTTCATGGAAAGTAACTTTATGTGAGTAAAGTGTTACAAATGGCTGTGTTGCGTGATCTGGGGTGGATTGGGATTAAATATAGCATGATTAGGGTATTTAATGGATTGGAATCAGTACCTTGGATTAATTAGAGTGTGGCCCAGTAATGAACATTGAAAACAGCCCTCCACTGAGAAGCTATGGTCAGCTGATGGTCGCTGAGGGGGAGGGGGAGACATTTTTCCTCAGTGGTGTAGTCACTGGTAAATTGTCCATGCAGTGATCCCCACCTCTGTTCATGTAAGTGATCCTCGTTAAACTCAGCGAGTCACCAAAAAGACATCAAAACAGAAGAGGAACTAGCTAGAAAGAGGGTTCAGATGGAGGGGACACGAGAGGGCATTGGGGTGAATAACAAGCTCCGTCTACATGTATGAAATTACCAAAAACAATTCTTAGAGAGAATCAAAAATAGTCTATGAATACCTTAGTTAGCCTTGCATGCATATTTTATTGTATTCTACCATAAACCTTTGCATATTCATGAATATACCTTGTTTCATCCCTTATTCCTCATCTGTCCTTTCCTCACTCTTCATTTATTTCATACTTGAAGAAGCGTTGTGATCAGCAAGGCCATTTTTAGCTAAGACATGCTGGGAACAACAATCTGGGAGGGGGTGCTTTTACATGGTTGTAATTTCCCCAACTTCATCTATAGGAAAGACATCACTGCAAGCTTGTTCAGACAACACACTTAGTGATTACATCTGTGAGACTTTAGTCTTTGGTCAAGTTTATAAAATAGTTCTTGTGAATAGTCACTGGGATTTTTTCCCCTTTTCATTTAAACCAAAATCTCTACTCCTCCTTATTCTTCTGGGTATAAATTAATAGTGATAGAGAATTTTTTTCATCAAGCTGCTGTACACAATTTAATCCAAACTGATGTAAGAACCAATTTTTCTGGCTTCTTTGGGAAAAAATTCTGACATATTTTTCTTAGATAACCATATTATTATGAATAGCTCTATTATGTTACAAACTTATTTTCTTATTGATGTACCAAGAAGTTGGCATGATACTGAGTTGTGACAACCAGTCACCACATAAAGTCCTTTTTAATACTCTTGTGTAACGTATAATAGACTATGAACTACTATTATGTTGAAATGTCACCATGTTTCCAAAACATGACAAAGAACTCCCCTGGAAATGCTTAATTTAGTCATCAAAAATTTGTCATCACCAGCACCAAGTCCTAGTCCAAGAGTTGGTTCACTTTCCATTTCATTTTATGGGAAAAACTTCCCATCATTTTTTTAGAATGTACTATTACATGGACATGGCTTGTTCAGTCTTAAACAACAGCCAAATACTGAAGTTCCCCCTAAACAAATCTCCTCTAGATGTTCCCTCTCTCTTTCATCTAAGCAGTGCCTATGTAGTCAGTCTAGAAAAAAAACCTCCCTGCCCCAGTACTTTGTGTATAATTTGGAATAATAATGTACACAGAAGAAAAGATCAACAGAAATTCCAGGCCACTGATGTTTATGTGTCAAAAAAATACCTCTTCCCCAGTGATTACACACAATGAAATATCTTCTAATTTAGATAACCAATATACTAGCCACTAACCCCATGAGACTATGTTTAAATGAAGTGGAATTAATACTCTTACCATTTTGTTCAGATGAGAGTAGCCACCTTTTAAGGGCTCAGTGACTTTAGGTGGCAAGTAGCCACCATACTACACACCAGGAGTAGGGAACATTCCCAACATTTGAAAGCATTTTATTAAACTGTGCTGTCTGGGACACACTTTGATGATGTGAGCCCTTTGAATCTATGCTGGCTCACAAAGAACGATAGCTCATACATTTTACCCTGGCAGAAATGTCAGTGCTCTTTTATAACATTCTATGACTTGGTCCTCCTGAAAGCCTGAGTGAGAATGGAAGGATAGTGAATAGAGTTCACAATGCAGTGGCCTTGTGGTCACAAGAAAGAAAGGAAATGAAGTCAGTTTTCAACAGTAGGGAGTCATCTAGTTCTTACTGTTGATGATGTGCTTGCTAGGCATCAGGAAGCAACAGTGTCAGGATGTAAAGGTTGTTGTTCTTACAGACCACAAGTTTGCAGCTATCTGAAGTTCAGCAAGATGAAAAGAGGCTGGATAATAGAGCATGCTGAAGACCATTCCAGTAAAACATAGAAGTGCAAGAGGGCCAGGGGAGGCATGAACCAATACCTAGGCCAACAAGAGCTTCCAAGAATAAGTAGTACCTACGATGAGTAGGATTTGTAGATTTTACAAAAAACAGTGAAAGAGTACAACTGAGAGAAAGCAGTGAAAGCATTCTCATCAATGAAAGGAATATAGATAATTAAGAGGTAAAAGTAGCACAGATATTTAAGGAATTAGGTGAGAATTAAGAACAAATGCTGTTAATGTGGAAAATGAATTCAAGTATAGATAACATTGAATTTCTCTTATAAAATATGAAGTACCTAACTTATTTTAAGATTTAGTTTATTTTGTAATAGAATCCCAAAGTTATCTTTTCACATCATATATTTTCAAGTTCGGTATGGTGGTTCATGCCTTACTCCCAGAGGGGGCTCATGACTCTACTCACAGACTCAGGAGGCTGAAATAGAAAGATATTGACAAATAGGAGACTAGCTTACATACTCAGGAGGCTTACATAATCAGCTCCAGCCTAGCCTACTGAGTGAGGTCCTGTCTCAACCTCCCCCCAAAAAAACTTAAAACACATATTTACATGTACATATAATTTTCATAAAAGCACAAATATAACTATATGTGCAGTTAGAGCATATATATATTTCCTTGCTTAGGTTTATTATGGTTTTTCACTTCATTACCTTCAAACATATTTTCTCATCTAAAAAGGCAATCAGTAGGAAAACTGTGTTATCACACATTTTATTTCTAATAATAAAATAGCATATAACATATGCCTACATGTTTATATGATTTAGGGCCATTGCTGCTTTAAAAATAGAACTATATAAAAGGAATGATTTCAATGCCTTATTTTTTGTTTTTGTTTTTTTCATTCTGGCAATAGATTGCAGAAACCCTTCCAGTGCTTCTGTAGCCCTAATGGATTCTTTATAAAGGTGCCATAATGTTTCATGGTAGGAATGCATCATCATTCTATGAGCAATGGTCATTATCTCTGTTTCCAATTTGATGTTACAATAAACAATGACACACTGAACATCCCCATGCATTAATCTGAAACTTTTATTTCTCTGGGATACAATCCTGGGAATGGAATCACTGGGCCCAAAAGTCATCGATATATTTTTTGTTTTGAATAAATGTAGCTTTTGAAGAATGGCTGCGTCGATATTTTCTGGTAATAATGTGTGAGAATACACTTTTCCATGCATCCTCACCAGCCATATGAATGTTAATGCTGTCTGGCCAATGGATACACAGCGTGACCGCTGCTGTTTTCTTTGTAAGGACACAACCACTAATATGCCTGAGTGTTTTTCAGATATTTGTTGGACATGTTTCAACAGATGCTTTATCTATCTTGAAAGTCTAGCTATTGAAGAAAAGGCTGTATTTGCAAATAGTCCTCTTTGTGTCTACTTTGTTTTCTCAAAATTATAAGAATTCTGCTGACTTTGTGAGTAGTATTATTTGTCATAGAAATGTTTTAAAACATAAAAAGTCTAATTTCACATGTAGAATTTCTGGATTTCAAAGATTATATATTATATTATATTATATTATATTATATTATATTATATTATATTATATTATATTATATTATATTATACAAACCAAAAACTATGTCATAGACATTTCCAACCAGTAGCCATCAAGGATAGGAAAGATTATGGCCCTATACAAAATTATAAGCTTACTTAAAATATAAGGTGTTTGCTTTTTACAATTCTTTTTTGTAATTGGATTGTACAGTTCTCAAGCTTGAATTGGCACAATATCACAAGGTTGGATATACTTAGATCCAACTAGAAATTATCGTTTTAAGACAAAATTTGTAAGGCATGGGTTTGACTTAGTTTGAGAGTGCTTGCCTAGCATGCTGAATTCCCAAGTTCAATCTACAACATCATGAAACATGAAAGTTAAGGAAATTAAAGAGAAATATTTTATCATATTTTATCACTGTTAATTACTCCAATAGCATTCATTAACATGTTGACTGAATCTTTATAAAAATATTTATTTGTTTATTTGAGAGAGAAAGAGGCCCTCTTACCCCTGCAAATGAACCCCCAATGCATGCACCATTTTGTGCATCTTGTCTTATGTAGGTACTGGAGACTCAAACTCGGGCCATCAGGCTTTACAAGCAAGTGCCTTTTACCTCTAAGCCATCTTTCCAGCCCTTGACTGAGTATTTAGAGAGAAAAATCCAGAACACAGTTGTTTCAGACAAAAGTTCTTCACAATATTGTTACAAAATTCTATTTAGACAAAACAATGAGGAGTTAATGCCAAGTAGTACTAACAATAGTAGATAAGGAATGTGATTAAAAACATAATATTTAAATTTTATAATATAAACAATATATGGCCACACAATGTAAATATAAATTATATTTATAAAGTATTATTATATAGCATAGTATATAGAGTATGTAATTTTAAAAATTTAGGTTTACAATGGCTAATTTTTCTGATTTTAGCTATGTGTTAAATATTGAAAATCATAGTGATTTTAAAATTGTAATTATTTCCATATTTATTTATTTATCTGCAAGGAGAGAGAGCAAGAAAAAGAGAGAAAAAATGGACTCGCCAGAGCCTCTAGCTGCTGCAAACAAACTCCAGATGCATGTACCACTCTGTGCATCTGGCTCTATGTGGGTACCGGGGAACAGAACCTAGGTCCTTAGGCCTGGCAGGCAAGGGTCTTAACTGCTGAGCCATCTCTCCAGTTTTTCATAGGTTTTTTTAAGCCATATAAATAAAAGACTTTCTAAGAGGGAAACAAATAAGATGGATATTAAATGGCAAATAACAATGTCCTTTCTGCTCCCAATCTAGTAGTATAATTTTACTCTTCCTCTTCCAATAATACTTCTGTCGTTGGCCTGCAACCTTCGAACTTCCCACACAACTTTGTGATGGAAAGCTGGTCTAGCTTAATCTGAAAGAATCAGATCTGCCCTACATTGGACCAATATGTCTGTTTCAAAAATTCCCTCCTGTTTACCATGACACATTTACATTCTTATTTATCTGGAAAAGTAACATTTTCGGATTTCTTAGAGTTGTACAGGAAGCAATAGGGTGTGTTTGTTTGTAACTTTATGCCCAAGCTCATTCAGCAGCCACCAGTGACTTTGGGCGACTCTCAAACCTTTGACTGAGAGAGGAGTATTCCCAAGCTTTGCCCAAACTTGTGACTTTTAGTCCCATATGTTCTTCTTCACTTCCTTCTCTTCCATACACAATTCCAGATTCTCTTCTGCATATTGTGCAGGGGCCTGTAGGATTACTTACCTCCCTGATCAGTTATTTGCATCCTTTCCTCTATTATAAGAGAATGCTGTCATTTAGCCCTCTTCTTTGTTAATGTCTGGGTCACACTGGTGTTGCTATGATAATCATTCTCATTTTCATTATCTGAACTCTTAGGAGAAAATGTGCCCGGTATTTGCGGTGTTAAAAATTAAATTAGCATCACTTTGATGCCAGAAACACAGTTGATCCACGGGCCGAGGACTATTAGCACTGAGTGATTACAATGCACTTAGGTAGCTTGTCAGCTCTCTCAGGGATGTGGCAGAGGATGATTCATTACTGTAAACTGAAAACACACTTGCCAACATCAGCAGTGGGGGAAACAGTGACAGCAATGTGGAAGGCAGCTTCTCTCTGCTGTGCCCATCTGCTGCAAGAGCTGTGCTGCAGGCTTCAAGCCCTCTCTTCCCTCCTCATGCTTTTTCTTTCTCTTTTTTTGACCCATGATTCAGTTCTGTACTTTCCCTCCATCCTCTGTCCCCATTGTCAAAACTCTACCTGTGGCCCTTCACCCAGAAAGCTTCTCCTGGCCCAGGATTGTCATGGCACAGCTGGAGCAGCTCAGGCTGATAAGAGGCCTGGGCACTGCTTCACTTTGAGCTTACGTTTACGTTGATTCTCCCCTTCAGCATCTCCAGTCAGTTTTTTGATTGAGAGATAGGGTTTTTTTTTTAGTCCCACAAGTCTTTTGGGACTCACTTGAATCTGGCTAACTGTGTATCTGTGTTATTGTGTGACTGTAGCTGACTAACTGCAACCTCTATCAATTCGTTGTTCCATTATCTGTATTTCCAGAATGCATATGTATATATATGTATATATATATATATATATATATATATATATATATATATATATATATATATATATATATATATATATATATATATATATATATATATATATATATATATTCCAGTAGCCTTTAAGAAGAAAAACAAGAGATAAAATGTACAGGTAGATATTTGCATGCTTGCTTCTACTCTAACAGATTATTTTTTAAATTATTTATATATTTCAAACATCTTCATATCTCAATTATGAAAGTGTGTGGTCTATGATAACTACCTTAGAGCACAAAGTCAAATACTAAGCATAAAGTACGTGAAACATCTACAATTGATCTACAATTGAGACAGCAGTAAGCAGAACCATATATCTAATCATGTATATGAACTATATATTATATACACATATAAATACATACATATGTGTATATGTATGTATACAGTCATAAACATATACATACATATATACATATATATGTATATATAGTCATTTCTAAACACTTAAATTTGGACTTAGTAAAGGTTTTTTGTGCTGCATAAGCTCAGAAGAAATGATGAATTTTGCTAAGTTATTAATTTGCCCAAAGTGGAAGAGGCCACCACCTAGGCCCACACATCATAAATATTAAAACCATCTCATCCTGAGGACTTATATGGGCAATGAATTACAAGGACCACTGCAGATCGATTGTGGCTTAATCATAACTCTCTGGGCCTGTAATTCACTCTTCACTTTATCGCCCACTGACCATTAGTTACATTGTAAAGAAGCTCCGTCTACATCTTAGAATTTATTCTCTTTCATTATTCTCAGGCATTTTCATTTTTCCTTGGTGAGCAAAAAAGGTTGATTTCCATTCTTAGATGTTATTTTAGTTTTTTTAAAAATTCTTCTTCAGTTTCAATTTTGAGAATCAGGAAGGCTTAGATAGCAATGGTCACAAAATCAACACACCTGAGGGCTTCACAATCATAGAAAGCAAATAGTCATTCATCCCAAAGGTTTTAACAAATACTAACCTTTCCTTTTAAAATCACCTTGTTTTATCTCCGCAGTGTGATCACATAGCATTGAAGAAACTGAATTCTTATTTTACAGTGCTTGCCACGTACTATACTGTATCAGCTTATTTACATAAATGTTATTTCTTTAGCGAGATGTTCTGTGCCTCAAAGGCAGAAACAACTCTATCTTTTGTTTTTCCATAGACAATATCTCTGTGAAATTATATCTTTAATGTAGTGAAAACAACACAGGGGCTGACCTGGAGCTCAAGTTATAAATCTACCACTAATCATCAGTATGATGGCAAAGGTCCAAAAATCTCTCCTGGTTTAAATAGCATCTTTCCAAAATTGTCCTCACTAACTCACTAAAAGATCATTCATATTTTCTCCTCTCTCTCTCTTTCTTTCTCTCTCTCTCTCTCTTCTTCCTTCTCTCCCATCACCCATCCCTCCCTCCCTCCTCGATTTTCAATATTAGTTTCAAAACAAATTTACTAACTTAACAATTCAGGTGAGGGCATGGGGAGATGGCATAGCAGACAAAGGCACTTGCTTATCACTCCTTTAAATTCTAAAGCCCACATGAGTCAGATGCAAAAAGTGGTGAAAGAATCTCGCGTTCATTCACATCAGCAGGAGGCCTTGGCACTTGTATACACATGCATGCAAATACATAAGCATGCATATACACAGATAAATAAAGAAAAACTTAAAAAATAAGATTCATGTGGGAAAAAAATATGGTTGTCCCAATTCATGTGAAGATTGGTCGGATCAAAGGGAGATGAATCTATAATCTAGGTTGTGGTGTGGGCTTTTGTAGTTATCATGGGAGAAAGCCACCTAACAAATTACAGTGTATATTCCTCATTACCTCATGATGGAAATGTTGGAAGAGGAACATAGAAGACAAGGTTAGCATACAGAGGATGTGAAATATGTCAAAGTTTATAACACAGTGAGAAACACAGGTGCTCGTTCTGAAAATATATTTTCCCCTTCTTCTCTTTACTTGGCCAGAAATGCAAATATTTGAGAAAATTTCACTGAAAGTTTACATTTGTTCACTTGGTAGATGGGAAGTCGCAAAAACAATTATTTGGTTAGCAGTGTGCACATGAACATGAAATGGTCTCCATAGAGTATCCATGTTTAATCAGTTAGGTGATATCGATATGGAACTTCAATATTTGAAGTTTCCTTGTACAACTGTTTCAGTTACTAGACTGTTTAAACAGACTGTTCTCATTCCTCACAATGAGAATTAATTTCCATTTTCTTCATACCACTTTAAGCAGAATCTGTTCTTATGTCACTGTAATGTGCTTGATGCTATGATAATTTAGACTTTGACCTACCTCTATGACCAACCTGTAAACATAGGGGGCTCAAGACTTACCTTCCTCAGTTTCAGGATGTCAGAAATAAAATGTATGAAGATGGTTAATTGGAATGGAAAGTGTTTGAGTGTAAAGCAATTCTGTGGTAATAAAGTAGGGGCTTAATAAAACAGCTCTGAGTGTTATCTCAAAGTGAGACTTTGTTGTTCCAGGCTCAGGGACAGTTGGGTGCTGAGCCTCAGTAACCAATTAGCAGGGCATCTTTATCAATGGCCTGGGTAGCACTTAGGTGTCCTCACAGTGGAGTCTGGAACACATTACCAAGAAGTACCCAGGTCCACTCTTGTTCTTGGTTTCACCCAGAATAAATTCCTCTGCCAATATGAACTCCATTAGTAAATAAACCAACTCTATTCAATTTAGCTGCCTGTCTGAAATTGACCTCAAAAACTAGTTGAAAATTTGAAAAACATCTGATACAGGGTAATTGGGCTTCAGTAAACAGTTCCCAAACCCCAAACCCTGAGTTCTTATCATTTTGATTTGATGAACTAAATAAAAACAAAACAGAGAAGGATAATTATTAACTTATGTTTATTCAGAAGTCAGGAGAGGGAAGGGAGAGTCTATGGGCCAAGGAAGGGGGAACAAGAGCACCCATGTGGTCAGAGTCCACATGGTGGGCCTCAGAATTCAGGAGAGGGAAAGAAGAAAATGCACATAGAGCTCCCACCATGAGGGAGGCTAGAGGGGGAAAGCCCATGTGGTGCTCAGTGTCAGGGACTCTCTTCCCTTGTCTCAGCCTAGCAGCTAAGATGAGGAGGGCTTACCAAAACCTAAAGGTTCAGCAGTCTGAACTGCCAGCCAAGGAGAGAGTGACTTACCTTCCCCTAATGTATCCTAAAACCTCATAGTTTTAGTTCCTATCTCCCAGCACAGGTGAGCCAGACAGACAGCAGATTGTTCTGGCATGGCTCGTCTGGAAGTTTAGCTTGACCAAGACAATGGCAGGAGACCTCCCACTCCATCCCCTGAGAGGAGTTCAAGTCCTTTATGGATAAACAGGTTAGGCAAGGTAAGAAGTGGTTCCACAGACTACTTGGGGTGTCGTTGCACAACTGTTTATCCACTGAGCTGGGAGGACAGATTCTTTGGTGGCCATGAGCACTCAAGAGACAGACCTCTAGGGAGAAGGTTTCAGTGAACAGCTCGTTTGCTTGGTGGGGAGACTGACATTTATCCAGGAGGGAGAAGGAGGTGCAGGGGTATGGGTCACAAGGTGATTGATGGGGGGTGAGGTAGCTTGCCAATAAATTATTAGCATAAAGGGGCTAACAGAGTCTCCATAGCTAGATTATGTGGCACAGCCATGAAGTTATGTGACTCCGGTTATGTAGCAGATGGTGATGGCTGCAGGGGAGTTGTATCCCTATCAAAAATCCTCTAGGGCAGGAAGAGGCCACTGGGCTATGAGAAGAGGAGACCTAGGGCTTATCATCATTCCTGCATGCCTGGGAGGGGAAGCACCCCCTGCAGGTCTGGCATTGATGGCCACTGGGACCAAGCTTTTTTTTTTAGCTGAAGTCATGCATCCAGGGATTGGACCACGATTCTCAGAGTTAGGACCTGCTCAACCTTCCTATCCAGGGCTGCATTTTATGATTACTAGCCCAGATCTGTCCCCTCAGAGCTCCAGCCCATGTTTAGTGATGCCCAACAAGAAGTCCTATCATTCTCTGATCAATAGCAAGGCTGGTTCCAAAGACCAAGAGCCTGGTCACCCTATCTGCCTCAATTCCCTCTTTGAAGAAGTTATCCTATCTGCCTAGGGGTATTGGGATGGAAACCAGTCTGACTTCTTTGGGCCGAGTAGGGTCATAGGATGTGGCAGTTGTGGAAAATTCTCCAGTGGAGCTATTGAAGAGGACTGGGAAGTGTATTGGTGGAGTATAGGAAGACAGTCCTGGAAGAAAATGTTGAGAAAGACTGAAAGCAAGGAGATAAGAGGAAGTGGGCACACAGCAAAACTGGACATCTTTAGGGTTTACACTCCTGTAGACTTCCAGGTCTCTGAAAATGTGATGGTTAAGTTTATTTGTCAACTTGACCTACGTAATAATCCATAGTAATCTTGGGTGGGTCTCTGATTGACAAAATCCTTTTAGGATTTTGGAGAAGTAAGGAGGTCCCTTCCCCAGAGTGAGCCCTTCCCCCTCCCAGTGGGTAGACCTTCTAGAAGGGGACTGAATATAAGGAAACTTGAGGGGAAGGGAAGTTTTTTCCTCCTCCCCTGCCTGCTAGTAGTGCTTGTTCATGACTTGCACTCACATCCTGCTCTCCTACCCTTCTTGGACATTGGAACCCAGTTTCTTCAGCCTCACATCGTGGCCTGAAGAGCAGCTGATCCCCAGGGAGCCATCAGGCCTTCTGGGCTGTATTGGGACTGCTGAGGCCTCCAGCCACGTGGACTGAATACCTACTGATTTCTTCACCTGTGGGCCTGCAGACTGCTATTGTTAGACTGTCTTAAGCAATAATTCCCTTTTACTACAATCCATTCTATCAATGCTGTTTCCTCTAGAGAATCATGACAAATACAGAGAGCATTTGAGGGAACCCAAGTAGATGGAGTTACATTGTCTCAAGACCATCTGAGCTTGAGCTCACTGAGCTCCACTTCCAGAATTTTTACCAAAGGGTACAATGGTGACTGACATGGTCCAAATCTGTTCCTGTATGACTTGTAAAACAGATGAAATATTAACAGAGATGTGAGGAACATATGCCATTAACCTTGATATTGCCAAATGTACCATCTTGGGCAGTGGTGAGGATGTCAAAGCCATGTGATTTTGTATAATAGCCTTCCCCATCATTTGAACCTCAGTGTTTAGAAGGAAGATTTCCTCAGTTGTGTCATTTGAAGCCTTTTTGGGTTTGCCTGTCATATGACATACCATTGGAAAACAGTTTTATTCTATTGCTGTTTTAAAACTGTTAAATGAGTTGGATGTTCTAAGGTTTTTATTTGTTGCCTCATATCTAAGGAAATATCAGAGTGAGCCTTCCAATCTACCCTGGGGTTGGCCAGGGCCAAAGGTTGGTACCACTAGGTGTCATTGGGGGCTCCCTAGCGTACTTCTGGCCTCAGGACTCATTCAGTAGCAAACTATTCTGATGGTTGGAACATAATGATGTTTTGGCATAAATTAGAAGGGACTCACCATTGCTACCAACATAAGGAAGCCCCTTGACTCAAGTGACTTTTGGTCAGATATATATATATATATATATATATATATATATATTGAAAATAACCATCCTGACATCTATGGTTATTTTCACTTATTATAGAACTAGAACTACTAGAGAGGGGGCCATCATGCCTTAAGGCCTTGTCTGTTTTCCATTTGGAAAGTTATTGTTGTATCACTGTTTATTTTGGTAGACTTAATAGTCCATCCACATAATATTCAAGGCATTCATTTACTTAGTTATTCTTTGCTCGCTGAGAGTTTAGGACCAAGCAGGTAGCAAAATGCAATGAAGATATATTTTTAGAGGTCACTAATGGCTCTAAAGGAGACTCAGTGGACCTATGAGGAGTACTATAGCTTTTCCAATACTGGTGTTGTCTGTTATGATCACTCAGTTCAGTGGATTAAAAATTTCCTATACCAATCTTTCAATTGTCTTTGTTTAAAAATTTTATTTATTTATTTATTTGCAAGCAGAGAGAGACAGAGACAGAGAAACAAAGAAAAAGAAGAGAGACAGAGAGATTGGGTGCATCAGGGCCTTTAGCCACTGTAAACAAACTCCAGATGCATGCACCACTTTGTGCATCTGGCTTTACATGGTTACTGGGGAATTGAACTCAGGTCATTAGGTTTCACAGATAAGCTCCTTCACTGCTGAGCTATCTCCCCAACCCTTTCTTTTGAATGGTAAATCAGCTTTGCTGATGAATGTGTTCTGGATAGTTTTAATTTGATGATTCAAAATTCTCTAATTGGCAGTAATTGTGTTTTATTCAATAAGAAGGGGCACAGAGACTGTTTTTATTTCAACCTATTTGTTGTTAATTATTTAATACATTGTATGAGGAAATCTTGTGATGGTACCCAGTACCCCCATTTCCCTCCTTTCTGTCCCCAACCTCCCTCCTCAGTGAGATTGCTACACTGGTCTATAGGATAGGGGCTTGTGAATTGTATAAGCAGTAGCCAAAATTTTTTCTTTGTTGTTGTTAAGGGGGCAATGCCACTGGATAGTCTCACCCACCATGGCTCTTACATTCTTTCCACCCCCTCTTCTGCTTAGGTCCCTGAGTCATGGTTGGTGAGTTTTAAGTCTGCTTTACTGTTGAGATCTTTCTTATGAGTCTCTGGATCTATGCTTTGGACTATATTGGGTATCCTTAGTGTCTGCCTCCATTATCCTTTCATAGGTTATCTGACTTGCTGTGGAGGTAGATGTCTTGCTCATCTTGTCACTTCCTCAATGGTTTCGTTTGTGCCCCAGATGATGAGTTAGAGGTGGTTCATCTCCTGCCTGGGTGTCAGCCACCATTTCAGATCCTCTTGGTGGAATTGGGTTGTTCACGGTTCTCACTGCCTTCTGAAAAATAAAAACAGAATCTCCACCAGAAAATGAGATTAGTATAGGTTAAATGACACCTCCATTGTTAATTGGTGAGATTCTAATGGGTATAGCCTATCTGTAGACTCATGGTTAGTGGAGGTTTATCTACGGAATCCGGGTTCTTGGTCTCCATAAGTTTGTCTTGGATCCCAGTTCCAGTTAAGGGTTCATTGCCTCTGAGTGAATCAAAGTTAAAATATGTGTGTTACTAGGTGCCATTATAATATGCTATCATCATTTTGTTTTAATATATCTCTTTTTAAAAAGTCATTCATAAATCTTAATATTAAATTATTAAAAACAGCTTGTAGAATGGCAATGGTAATGTTACCATACATTTAAAGAGAGATTTAAAGATCACAAAGCTGTCACAATACTAGAGCGCTTTGTAGTATGTCCCCTATGTGCAAGATCTCTAGAGGACTATTAAGACAAGGTAATGCATTGTAGGAGGCCATGGCGACTTTTTGAAACAGAAGAGAATAGCAAAAGACAAAATAGGTCTATAGAGGAAATTTCAAGGTCACTGCTCTCTGGTACTGTAGGAATGTGGGAAGCTCAAAGGACATCTGAATGTTGTTGTCTATTCAAAGGACCAGAGCAAGTGAGAAAGACCATGGGTTACTTCTAGAGATATGATACTCAATACAGAAAAACTTAACCAAGTATTTCCCACTCCCCCACCATCTCCAGGAATCTTCTAGTTTTTAAGTTTTATCTTTCTTCATGCATATGTAATTGTACCTTATTGCTTACTCACACATCATCACCTTGAACCATAGTATTCAAGCAGTGATAAGCATAAGCTGTCAGGATTACTAAAAGGCACACTCCTAGATCTTGAACTCCAAGTATTCAATCCTGAAAATGTGTGATGAATCCTGAATCAGGATGTCTAGTGCCTGAATATCCTACTCGTGTGTTGGTGGTAGTTTGGGGCCTTAGTTTTAGATACTCTGAAGTGACATACATAAGGAGTGCCCAGTGTACAGGAGAAACTGATTGATTGGCAATTGCATTATTTTCTTCAGAGAAAGAGTTTTCATCTATGCTGCAATAATTCATGGTCTGGTGGGACTTAACTCTCCATAAGAGATGGCTAGTATCCCCTGAGCATAGCAAATGGACATGAAGGTTTTAGGCCATAGATTGCTTCACGTGAAGCATTTTATGGAACAAGTAAAAGTTTTTAAAGACAGCAGGTAAACATATCAAATGTGTATATTGTATTGTCTTGTTTTTTACTTTTATGTGTAGATATGCAATTCTTTCCCTGCATTAAGAAAACACATTCCTCTATGTTCTTCTACATTCATATTTCCAATATTGCTTAACTTGGGTTTCTTTTTTCATTTTAGTAATACTTTATACTATAGAAATTCATGTGTGTGTATGTGCGTGCATGCATGTGCGTGCATAGTCCCTAAGCAGGTTGTTAAATTTCTTACTACCTATTTATATGTAGTGTAAATGATTATTTTTCTCAAACAAATAATTTTGGATGAATTAATAGACCAAGTGATTTGTATATATCCATTTATAACTAATCTATATGGTTAAGTCTCAGAATTATCTACTTGATTAGTTGATTCTAATGGACATTTTAAATATGCCATCAAATAATGACACGTAATATTGTCTCTAGCTGATTCTTTTTTCAGCTACATTGAAGTCATGTTTTTATTTCCTACTTTATTACATAGGATAGGCTAAAAGTAACTATTGTCAATGTTTGGAGTAATCACAAGCATAATGTCTTGACCTTTCTGGAAAGAGTATTAGATTAAGTTTCTAATGGGCTTGCTACATGTTTGACTTACTAGATTCTTCCAGGGCTGGGAAAATGGCTAACTGGATGGAGCTGCTGCTTTAGCCCAAGCATGACACCTGAGTTCAGCTCTTCAGCACTTATGCATGCCAGGCAGGCATGGCATCATACCCCCAACCTCAGCACACAGGAGGTAGAAACAGGATACCAAGGCAATCAAGCTAACTAGACCAGCCACATCAGCAATCTCTGGATCCAAAAGAGAAAACTTGCCTCAGTAAATACTATTGAGAGCAAGTAAGGAAGACACCTGACATCAGCCTCTGACCTCCGTATGCATAGTGTGCATGTGCACTCATACACATGTGAGCATGCACACATGTAAACATGCAGACACAGGTGCACACACATACAGATGGGAAAAAAAGATTTTTCCTTCAACACATGAACCTTTGGGGGAGGCCATGTGATATCCAAACCATAACAGTGAGCTAAAAGAAAAAAATAATCACTAAAGGCTACTATAGATGACTTATTATAAAGTAATATTCTCTAAATTATGATCAAGGAGTATGTAGAATTATTTTCATTAAGCAATGCCCATCAAAGGCGGAGATGCTTCCTTTTGGCAGGGATGATAATGGACAAGTTGAAAGTTTCTAGCACACACTAACAAAACACCATATGTGTTTGAGTTTCTTCCCTCTCAAGAGGTTTCTTCTAATTTCAATTGTGAGATATCTATAGTTCCTATGTGACAAGAGATTGATTTAGAACAAAGGGCAAAAAAAAAAACATAGCTTGTCGAAAAAGCACTAGTCAGTTCTCTTTACTGTGAATTGTGAGCATTTATTTAAAATGCAGGTTCAGAGAGCTTGGGGGACTTCCCACTGGCTAAAGTACTCATCATGCAAGCTGAGGACCTGCGTTGGAGTCCTGGTTTCCATGAAAGATGCCAAGCATTGTAGTGTGTGCCTATAGCTGCTGCACTGGGAAGGCAGAGCCCGCAATCCCTGGGGGGGGGGGGGCTAGCTAGTCTAATCAGTGATTTTGTCTCTATGAAGAAGGTGGAGAGCAGCCGAGGAAGATCTCAACATTGACCTCTGTCATCCACACACACAGGACTGCATGTGCAGCGGTACACATGCTAACACAAATACATGCTGTCGCAGTCAGCCACACACTGCTGGGATGAATCTCCAAACCAGGCACAGTTTGGGGAGGAAAGTATTTATTCAAGCTATAGATCAATGGGAAGTCCCATAAAAGTGAAAGAGGCTGGTCCTCTTTCACAGGTCGGAGCAGAGAGAAAAACCCATCACCTACACCACACACACACAACAGGGAACAGGCAGGAGAGCCAAAGAGAATTTCTTCCCCTTTATATAGCCTTAGGGTGGGGTCTTGCAACCCTTCCCCAGACTTAATGGCTTCCTGAGTCTCTGGAATTTCCTTCCTGCATGGCCCACACAGGAAAGGATGTTTACTTCTAGCTCTCCTGAGCTTACTTATATCCTGCCCCCTATTGAGTCTGCCTTCCTGTAAACATCCTCAGAGACCCACCCAAGATAATCAAAAAAATCAAGTTGACAACAAAACCTAACGATCACACATGCACATACATATAAAAAATACAAGGTGATGATCACATACCGAGTGCAGGAAATCCTGCTGTGTTTAGAAGCCTAATAACCCAACAGTCAACATATCTCTTTTAACAACTTCAGAGACAGAACTTTCAGAGACTCCAAAAAGACAATCCCAGTAACAACACTCGGAGACTCAAAGGCAGGCTTCCTTGCATGTGGGGGTGATTTTATTGTCATGCTACCTGCAGACACAGATGATATTCTTCCTGCTCCACATTCCCAGGAAAAAGCCAGGAATCAAGGAAAACATCAATTCTTATTCAGAATGAATTTACTTTGACTTACATGTCCTTGAGTTTATACATTTAATGCAATAATTATTATCCTCTGTATATGGCTTTACTTTCTTATGTTTAAATTCCATGTTCTTTTTCCCATATTTTCACAGGTAAAATATGGAAATTATGCTTTTGTATGGGACGCAGCTGTGTTAGAGTACGTGGCTATCAATGACCCAGACTGCTCCTTCTACACAGTGGGGAACACAGTGGCTGACCGGGGATATGGAATAGCCTTGCAACACGGCAGTCCTTACCGAGATGTTTTCTCACAGAGGTAAGGCCTGTCTAGATGGTCCAAACAGAGACAGATGAAGTTAGACCAAATGGAAAGTGTTTGTTATCCAATCTGATTTGTTCTATTTTTTCCTTTCTTTGCAAGAAGAAGCAGAATAAACAAAAAGGTAGCAAGAAATGGTTGTCTTAGAGGAGATTTAGTTCCTAAAGCACGTATGGAAGAATTTTCACATAAACAGGAGAAACATACTGATGCATATAATTTGTTTTATTCTCAAAACTTTGACAGGTCAAATAAAGTAGATGTTTTAGCACTTTCTACTAGTAATTAACTGTATAGTGTGAATTTCCAAACACTAGACATCATAAAATTGGGGGAACTAATTTGTTTCCAAATCACTATGCATAAAATATGTTTCAGAACCAAGTTAAAGTTCTAACTTACAGAATTATATATGATAGGTATATTTGTCTAAATTTTATAAAGGAAAGAATAAGAATTTATAACTCTGACTTGGTACTAAAGTATATGTTGTAGTTAACTTCTTGTTGCCACACAGAAAAGAACACAACCAAAAGCAGCTGGTGGAGGAAATGGGTTTATTGTGGCTTCCAGACTCAAGGGGAAGCTCCATGATGGCAGAGAAAATGACAGCATGAGCAGAGGGGTGGACATCACCTCAGCCACAGCACTGCAAACAGCAGCAGGAAAGTGTGCCAAAATCTGGCAAGGGGAAGCTCTCTGTAGCCCCCATAAGCCCGCCCCCCAAAACACACCTCCAACAAGGTTCCAATTCCCAAACTGCCATCAGCTGAGGATTGTGTATTCAGAACACATTGAGTTTCTGAGAGACTCCTGAATCAAACCACCACAGTATATATGAGACTTTGTCAGAAAAATTAACCTGACATTTTATTAAGATATGCTTGATATTTACTAGTTGGAGTTTTCTTTTCTAGGAAATTCTTATAAAAGCAAAATTTACAATTATATTTTACACTGTGATCCTTATAAAAGATGATCACAGCATTTCATTCTGTTCACTATGGGACAATATAGGACCTCAGACGTCACTGTCACCTTGGCAGGCCTCTTCTCCATGTGAGACGAGCGTATGTTTTATTATCTACTTGATACTCTTCTATCATTCTCTACCACTCTACCATTTCTAGAGGCTACTTAGGAGAGTGCTGTCAAAATTTTAGTCATATTTCACCAAATTTTATGATTACAAAAGGCCAGGAATTTCAGAGAGAGAAAGAGAAGCAGGGCAGGAGGGAGGGATGGAGGGAAAGAGAGAGAGAGAACAAAGAGACCAAAAATATAGTAGTAGTTTACAGTTTATGTGCTAACTCTTTCATAATAATTAAAAGCTAGATCTTTCTTCTTACTTTGAGAATGAGCAACTCAGCTTGATGCTATAGTCTGATGCTACCATTACAATTGATGCCAGCAGACACCTGCCTTGCCTCCTACACTTCTTACAAGACAGGCTCATATCCCTCCATCCAAAGACCACTAACCCAAGCAGTAATCATGTCCAATTTTTATACCAAGCAATAACTATCTCCAATAGCAATGTAGTGTTGTGGGACAGAGGACTCCACAACAAAGGAGGAAATAAATATAAATAATGAAATAATATGTCAGCAGTACCTTACTGTTCTAAATAAATAAGGCAAAAATAAAATAATTAAGACACATTTCTTAATGAGTAAATTCTGGAAAATCAGTAATGCTACAGAGAAACTGAATAACATGCACTTGTAATTTAGTTGGTGATTTAAAAAATTCACATGAGGTAATAGGCCATATGGGTTTTTCTCTAACATGTGTTGATCCATTGATATGTTATATATCATATATATATAAGAATTATATATATATGATATATAACATATATTTATATATGTTATATATAACAATATATATATAACATATATATAACAAGAATTATATATATATTATATATATATATATATATATATAATATATATATATATAATTCTTACTACTGTGTATACTATGTAAAATTGTGTAGCTGAGGCACAGAAAGAATTGGGCAGCATAGGAATAGATTGAAGCAACTGAAACATAAGTCAAAGCTGTCTAGAGAAAGCTAGCCTTGAACTTGACCTCCAATAGACTAGCAGAGAAGAGTTACAATGAAAGGAAGAGAAATATATCATTCATAGCAAAACGATCAGACCATAGAAGAGAATAGAAGACATCAGGAAGGACTGAAGGACAGTGAGGAAACTCTCATGTTAAAAGAAATTTGAAGTTCACATCGTGGGCCCTGTGCAATACAAAGGCCCATTGTCTGTTTTGGAGCCAGGAGTGGGTGCTGAAGATGGCGCTGAAGGGACAGGGGAGCTGATTTTATGTGAAGGGTGGGACTAAACTGGTAAAGACCACAGCAAGCATGGCAATCTGCCACCAGGAAGGACTAGTTTAGAACTGGGCACCGGGGAAGTACAGAGGCAAAAATACAGAGAAGAGAGGCTCCTGGGGGAGATGGCATTGTTTTTCATCTATGTGGGAGGCTAGAAGAGCATGATCAAATGAGAGGTGATACAGGACGCCATGCCCAGAGGCTCACAGAAAAGTTCAGTAAATCTTTAACATTACACAGGGAATGAAAAGGATTATTGATTATTCATTATGGTTAATTGGCTTCTAGTTCACTAAAGATGCTCTTTGTTCCCAGACCTGCTCTCATTGGATTGTGTGCCACAAATGCAATACAAAAATCATAGCCATTAGAGCAATATTAAGTAAATCACACCAAGTATTCCATTTCGGCTCATGCCTGTGATGCGACAGCAATCCTTTTAATCCTAAAGAAACTTGATCAAGTCAATTCCTAAACACTAATGGGAAGGGCTGGGAATTATTTTCCCTTTGATCTGCTGTTCAAGAGGGATGGTAGAAGCTTGCATTGTCCCTTTCTGGAAGTTCCTTAGTAATGGCCCCCTGAATCCTGGCCTCTGGAGGCAGATCAAGCAAGGAGAAGAACATGACTGGTATTCATCAATGTACCAGCCCAGTACATGTACTACATTAACGTGTCACCCAAAAATGTTTGTCTGAACTCAAAAAAATGCTTGTCATCATTCCCTTTTGCTATTACTATTAGAGAAAAGAGATCTTTTTTGCTTAAGTAATTTTAAAAATTATAAAGAACACTAAATATAACAATTGTAGTACACTATGGGAATCGCTATATCCAGCTTCGATGCATCAAACTAGATCACCAATTACTATAACGATTATTTTAAATGAAAATGACAGTATTCTGTTATTATTTAAAAATCAGTATTATTTTATAGGTGACTTTATATCTATAGTGTTTAATATATATTAACTATTATATTTAAAATTTTTAAATAAAGTGATATAGTCTCTAAATCCATTATCCTCTATTGCCAGACTCTTATAAACTTTTCTTTTAGAGAAAACTTGGAACAAGCATAAGCAATGTTACACATGTATTTGCTACAGACTTACATGTATATCAGTGCATGAAAATTATGCTCCAAATGCATATTCCAAGTAGGTGAGCCTACAGAATGACAAGATCAGTTCAACTCAGAAGACACAAACTCTAGTGATAAACCCACCTTTAACTTGACTGTGAGTGGATGCATATAGGAATTACTTTTAAGAACCAGAAAGTGCTATGACATAAACATAACTGCCAAATTTTCTAGAAGAGCTAGTATCATTGGTCTACAAAGGTACCCCAAAAAGTACTAGATAACTTGGCATCAGAAATTAAAAGCCTTCATAAATCACATAAGGTAGATACAGAATCCACTACAAATGATACCACTAATATCCTGGCCTGTATATAGACTTTTGACTTTTGCTGCCAAATCATCTAGTTTTTGTTCAGACCAAGGAAACAAAACTTATAGCAAATTCCATGGTTATATACATATTGGGGTACTTAGTACTTCTTAGGTATTTGTTCATCAAATGCTATTTGTGGCCTTTGTTTTTATTTTGTACAAAATAAAAGAATATATATATATATATATATATATATATATATATATATATATATATATATTTTGTGTGCAAAACTCTTAATTTTATTAAAATTTTTAAACCAGGTGTGGTAATCTATGCCTGTCATCCCAGAACATGGGAGGCAGGAGAATATATATTTTTAAGACAGATCTCTTTGAGCTATTGATAAAATCAACTTTACTGTAGATTCAGAAGACAAAAGGAAAATCAAAAAATACACATTGAACACTTAATATGCACTCACCACTGTTTTTAAACCTTAGAAGGAAGGTATAAAGAATAATTGGTAAGTTTAATGTCGTAGTTTTTCAAGGAAGCGTTCACGTTTGCCTGCGACATCTTGTCCATGAGCTCTGGACATGGGGCAGAACATGAAAACAGTGACATTTCAAGTTACAAGGGCGTAATTCTGCTTGGATTCATGACAATAGACATATACATATACAATTTTCCAGTTTTCAACTTAATGATCGAAATTCATGATTTTCAAAAATGTAATAGATTGTAGTTCTCCTTTACTTTAAACAAAAACAGTAGTTAATCTAAATAGACAAACTGATGCAGAACCACATGAATGAATAAAAGTTCAAAATGTTAAGATCTCTGACTTTATGTCCATGAACTCTGACTTCCCTTGTTTCCTCAGAAGTACAAGACACTATCAGACTACTGTATACTTACACAGTATTTGTTTTTATATTACTGCCTTGCCAGGCACAGTTCTGAAGTAAGGACCATTGCTATCTGCATCTTACAGATATAGAAATGAAGAGATGAGGAGGTAAATTCACTCGTCCAAGTTCATATAAAAGTTACTAAAGCTGACATCAGGTAGTTAGACTTCAAAACTTAGGCTTCTTTACCATTCTGCTATTCTTCCTTTCACATAAATGACATACATTTATAGTAAGTTCATTTCAAATAAACACTTAAAGACTATTTCCACTCATTTGTTAATTAGTTAAAGCTGCATGGATACGATTTTTCCCTTGTTCTGTAAACTATTACAGTATCTGGTCTTTTGAGTTTTCACTTGGATTCTGAAAAGTATTCAATCTTTTTTCCCTCTTAACCTAATTTTTCTCATACTTTATGTCTTGGGCAAATTTGTTGCAAGTGTTTTTGTTCCCTTTTCATGAAGGAGGTGGGGAGCAATTTTTAATCTTTAATTGTTCATCTAGTGACTTCCGAAGCAGACATCTGGTTTATACTGTTCACTCAGATGGATAGAAGGATCAGCACAAAGGTTATAGTAAAAGAAGTTCAATGACCAATGGCTTTTCCTTTAGAGACACAAACTAAAAACCAGCTCCCAGTGCTTAAAGAAGTGACATTGTCAAATTTCATATGTAAACACTGAGCAATAAAGAAATTGTAGAACAAAGTATAAAGGAAAAAACATAGGCTGAAATGTTTTATGGAAAAGAAAATCAGTAAACTTTGTAAAGAAAATCAGCAGAAATTGAAAAGATTCGTCTATTAGACTTGTCAGGAAGAACAGTGGCACGGGTAGAATTTGGATATGGGTTCAGGGGCACATACAGCAGTCAGAAGCACATGATGACTTTGTAGAAACAAAACAGTCATTGTGTGTTTAAGGATGAGGAGAATGAAGAACTGACCGGCCATACAGACATAAGGATGTAGATAAAGGAGCTGAAGAGTGAAACTGCTTCAGTAGTGATTAGCCATCAAGCACCTACCTATACCCTTGATATTCATATATGCTTGCCACAAATATGGACATTGCAGCTTTTCTAAGTTGAAGAGACTGGTAATCAGATCTACAGGGAATAAGTATAGCAAGTAGACTCCTTGTGGAGCTCTGGGAGAGGAGCTGGTGCAGCAGAGGGTTCTAAAGTTTCAGGTCACAGAGAGCCTACCTGAGAAAGGCCCTTTATAGATCAATTGTTGTATTTTAGCAGAGACGGTGAGAATATTCTCAAAGGGTCTGAGGCATCCATGGCATCCAGACCACTGAAAGCAAGAGCATATGCAGATCTGAAGGCCTTCAAGCAGTTCCCCCATGGTCATCGGCTCCACTTAGTCTTTTGGTAAAACAAACTATATAAGTGGCTTTCAGAAAGCATTGAGTACTTTTTCAAATTTTTCATAGCTCAATAGATGTGTATTTTCAACAGCCTTTCAGTCTGCTGTGTGGGTGTTTGCTGTTACTATCAGGACGGTACCCACATACACCCAGCAGTATTACCATTACCCTTCTTTCACTACATATACAATATTCCTTTCAAAAACCTTAGTATAAATTAATACATGACCTCACAACCACTGGCTTCATTAGAACTAGAGTTTCTGTTCTAGATAAAGAAAACAAAGTTATTATAGATTTATGCACATATTTTATATTTAAATAATTTATTACATGAAGTGTTTTCTCAATACTTATACATCTGTTATGTAAGAATTCACTTCTGGAATCTATTGAAAGGAACGGACATGCTCATTCATGTACATAAACAAATATGCATCCACACATACTCTTAAAATATTTGTCTTAATTTTCAAATTTTGAATTTATAGAAATTCATAACAAGAGAAATTGGCAAACTTGTCATCCCTTTTCTCCCCTGATTCCTAAATCTTTATGGGGCTGTTTTTATCACTAATGTCCTATCTGTTTTACCATTAGTTCTGACCACTGCTTCTAGTAGAGAACCTAAATAATTTACATATATTGTAGAGTCTATTCAGTCTATATAAATGGGAAAGTAAGCAGAGCTGGCACTTCGCAAGTACTCATCATCATGGGCACTAGGTGACTCGATGAATCTCCCAAAGCAGTGGGAAAAGTGAGAATTGCAGCCCTCATGGGGAGGAAGCCCAGAGCCATACCCACTGCTGCACAGGTCATTTTGAGCTGACTAAAAATTCTCTTCTCCTTGTACTTACACTACACAGCATTACGGAACACTGTCCAAGGTAGAAGGACAACTTTCCTAAACAGATCTATTTCTTAGCCTTTTCTTAGAAAAGTACTGAAGCGTGCAGAAGATGATGAACTAGCAAGGATGGCCAGTGGCTCAGCTGCGTAGTAATCCCACAAAATTGGCCCTAGCCGCTTTGCAAGGACTTACCTGGATCAGCCTTTTCCTTCAAAGATTTATGCAGTTTTCAGGTATCAGCAAGTCCTGTTTGGTTGAAACAAAGAGCATTTGACTTACAGCAAACATGTACCATGATATAAATTAGGTATGACTGAGTTTTATCAGAATATTTCAGAATTTAGAACTACAAGAATGTATTGGAAATACACAGAAGACATGTACACACAAACAAAAGTACATTCCAAAGTAATTATAGGCTTCCCTGGAAAATAATTTATTCCATTATAATAAAATCACTTTTAAAATTCAAAATGCTTATTTTGCTCAATAGACATGGCCTTAAGACCTTTTTCACTGTTTTAAAATTTTCAATGGGGGCTGAGGTTGGCTCAGGGGATAAAGAGCTTGCCACTCAAGTACCAGTACCTGAGTTAAGATCCTCAGAAGTCCCAGAACACTCCAGGCATAATGGCGTATGCCTATAATCTGCCAGTACTTGAAGGCAAAGACAAGAGGATTCCACGGATTACTGGCTAGCTTGTCTAACTGAATCAGTGAGCTCCAAGCTCAATGAAAGACCTTGTCTCAACACTTTGGAGGCAGAGGTAGGAGGCTGGCTGTGAAGCTAAGGCCACCCTGAGGCTATATAGTGAATTCCAGGTGACCCTGGACTAGAGGGAGACCCTACCTTGAAAAAAAAGAAAAAGAACAAAAAACAGAAGTAATATGATAAAAGAAAATAGCCACCATCAACCTTCAGCCTCTACATTCACACATACAAGAACACAATGCGGCCAAAAACATATGAAAATACACACATGCATACTCATATGCACACACACTATACACACATACACATGCCAATAAAATGTTCAATATACTTTCAAAAGGTGAATTTGATGGTATTGAAGAAAATCAAGGGATGTGCTTCCTTATGATAGACCCTCTAAGGGCTATGAACATAGTGGCATCATGGGAATAAGCACACTTCCATAATCACTGAGTAGATCAGGATAGTGAGGAAACAAAAGCATCATACTGAGATGTGAGTCAGACTTGGCATGCATTTAGATGAATCCATAATCCAAACCAACAAAAGAAATCATTTGATTTGTTCAGACTCTATCTGTACTAGTTACTATCTCATTGCTGTGAACAGATACTTAACTGGAATCAACTTAAGGAGTTTCGGCTTTCAGTTCAAGGTTACAGTCATCATACTGTGATCGCATGGCAATAGGAATATGAAGCAGTTGGTCACATCACATCCACAGTCAGGAAATAGCATTACACGTTTCTACTCAGCTCACTTTCTTGTGTTATGAAGTAGAGGACACAATCCCAATGAATGGTGCTGACTACAGATAAGGTGGATCTTGCTATTTCACATAACCTAGAAACTCTCTCAGACACATTTAGAGATCTGTTTCCATGGTGATTCCAAATCCTGTCAAGTTGACAAGAATAACTATCACAAGAAGCTCTAGGTGAATGTCTGTCCTCATAAACACTGGTTCTAACTCCCAGTGTAGTGCCCATCCCCACCCCATTCAACCAATTCTGTTATTTAAAAAAAAAAACAGATATTTAACCCTAACATTTACTAACAAAGTAAATTTTTTAGCACAGTTATATAAATGCATTACAAAAGGGAACCAAAGTATTCATTTTAAAAATATGTTGAACAGGTTCATAGCTATAACTAGAATATCTGTTTTAAAATTATCATTACTTCATAGAGATAAGGAAAGATAGTATGAAGCTGATTGAAGTGTTAAAGAATGTGTTTTTCTTAAATTACACAGAAACTATGCTACATTCTAACATAGTAGTTAGCATTCAGTATGGACTTTCTGGGTGCCAAGTATCATTATAATGACCCTGTGCTGGTTTGAATCACATGTTTCCCAAAAACTCATGTTTTCTGAATGCTTGGTCCTCAGCTGGTGGCAATTAGGCAAGCGGACCAGGGGTGGACTCAGGCATGTTATAGCCAGCTCCCCTTTTCCAGAGCCCAGCTCCTTCTCTTGCTGTTATCTTCTACCTGCTGTCACAAATAGTGATGCCCAACCTCTGCTCTACTATCCTTTCTCACCATCATGAAGCTTTCCATTGAGACTATAAGCCAAAATAAAACCTTCCCTCCCATCAGCTGCTAATGGTTGGCTGTTTTGACTCAGCAACTCTTATAAATAATTAGTAATTTAGTCCTCACATAAACTTGCCAACACTAATTTTAACCTTACTTTCTAGCTGAGAAAACTGAATCCACGATTTCTTATATTGGTCAGTGGCAGGGTCAGCCTTTGAACTGGCACCGTCCAGCATGGTTCTCTTGGGGCTCATACTTCCAAAGCTTAGCACAAGCACCTTAGAGGACACAGCTAACTAGTATCGAGACTCTCAGCATCCCTACTCAGATACCTGCCAACTTCACATGACAATGCCGAGGGGTTTATGGTTTAAATGAAATGTAAACAGCCAGGCCTAGGAGCCCAATTCTACAAGGAGAGAACATAGATCCATCAAAATTTGATTTGCTTCCAAGTCACTGTTCTCCTGTCCTGTCCACAGTCACCAGTCCACTTGACTTTCTTAGCACATCATGTACCTGTTTCCTGGGAACATGGTCGCCCCTTTCTTTTCATACCTCTGCCCACCTTGTCCACACTGTGGGCCTCAGTTCTTGACTCACCTCCTCAGAGAGCTTTCCTTGAAGATTCAGTTTCAGACAAGGCTGTCATTTATTACCATATTTTATCTTTTGTGCAGCAGAGATGTTACTTTTTTGATAATCATTTCTTGTGTTTATACTTGACATATCAAACATTATAGATTCTTAGTTCACAAGGAATTACAAAACATAGCTAGGAGTGATGGTTCATCCCTTTAATCCCAGAACTCAGAAGACTAAGGAAGAAGGATGATTGTGAGTTTCAGGTCAGCTTGGGGTACATTGATACCCTGCCTCAAAAAAGAAACAAAAACTTAAAATTCCATTTTATCTTCTATAATAAATAGATAGTATATACCTAGTCTATATATTCAGATAATTTTTGTTCAGCAGTGTTTGAGGGGAAAAATGATGCTTTCTTCATAATCCATAAAGCAAAAAACTCTTTGAAGAGTATGATTCATATTTACTCAATACTTATTTTGGTTTATACATTTTTATTATTTTTTCTTTTGAAACAGCCTCCAACACTAGCCCAGAATGACCTGGAACTCACTATTTAATCCAGGTTGACCTCCCGAGTACTGGAATTACTAGGTGTGAGCCAACACAGCTGGCTCTATTTCACTTTTGGAAAAAGAAAACAGTTATCAATATTGACAAAGTTACTCTTTTCCTAAAGTGTACATTGTACTGGAAAATGAAAGGAGGAAGTTACCAGAAATAAATGACAGCCAAATAGATGGGATAATTTCTCAATGAATGTATACAGAGAATAAAAATGGGTTTTATAGAGTGGGTGACTACGTGTGATTATAATCTTGAATATAAAATTAGACAGAAGACAATTAGTACATAAGAACCAGAGAACCTTGGGAGTTTTAAAGAATACCAGGTTGGACAAAAGAAAGATGAATAAAAGAAACTTAACATTAGCGAGACTGAGATATACAGTGGGACCCTGAAAACTAGAGGAGCGAACGCAGAGTTCTGACTACTAACAAAGGGAAGCCAAGGGAAATCTTAGAAGGAGGAATATTATTAAGAGGTCAGTATGATGGTGGGAGGGAAGGCAGTGGAGAGGAAAGAAAGTAAGTTCAGGAAGGACATTGCAAAGCCAGTGGGTTGTTATTCAGGAGACAGGGCTCCTGAATGAGGGAGGCATCACTGGATGGACCCAGTCTAGCATAGCTATAAAAGTATCAGGACTGGAAGGATGGTGACCTGTGAGGGAATATTCAAGAAGAATATTGGGATAGGGGGTTTTCTTTGCTCAAAACAACTAAGTGGATGGTTGAGACCATTCACTGAATTAGTTAATTAAACATGAACCCAAA